>PVLC010039672.1:0-14146 GCA_004027655.1 Graphiurus murinus
GAGCTCCAGCTGCAGCTGCGCAGTAAGGACATATTCCGGCCCACGCTCAGGTGGCCTTCAGCCTGGCCTACCAGCGCCCTCTGGTGTCCACACGCCGCAATAACTGTTCCCTGTGCGAGAGCGACTCGGGTTTCCTGGTTTGCTTTGATTTCTTTCTAAACCATAAATGTGCACAACCTCTAGTTCAGCCTTTGATGGGCAGAGAAGAGCTGCTTCTTTATCTATAGATTCTGCCCACCCTGGTCCCTCTCTGGATCTCTATCTCCTTATCTACAAGACGGAAGGGTTAAAATAAGACCTGTCCAGCTTCAAAATTTAGAATTCAAGGGCTGGTAATTCAGGGACAGTCATTCATTGGACACATGCTATGTGCCAAGTGGAGAAGTTTCCAATTTATTGGCCAACAAGCCTGTGCACTTCTGAATCTTCAGTTGTATCAGGGGAGACAGATAATGAGGAATAGACATAGACAGTGAATTGCATAGCATGCCACAAGGTGACAAATGAATATTAGGGGGACGGAGCCGGCAGGAGGGTGCGGAGGAGGTGAAGGGTGGTGGGTACATCTGAGATGATGGAGCCAGGGGAGCCTCGGAGGTCATGACCTCTGAGCAAAGTCCTGCAGGAGGAGCACAGAGGGACTTAGCCATGGAGATGTGGGGGAAGGGCATTCCAGGTAGGGAGAAAACCTGCAGAGCCGGAGGTGAGAGCCTGATAGGTTTGAGGACCAAGAAGAAAGGCTAAAGATACCAGCGGAGGCTGGTGAGGGAGCAGGTAACCAGAGACCATTACGCAGAGCCCGTGCCGGTTGCCAAGGCTCTGTCCTTGACTCTGAAGGGAGTGGACCGCCACCAGAGGAGAGGCGTGGCCTGCTTGTGTCCAGAGGTCCCTGTTTGCTTTTGCTGCCATCACAGAGTCCCATCGACTGCGTGGCTTCACAGAAATGTATTTTCCCACAGACCTGGAGGCTGGAAAGTCCACGGTCCAGGTGTTGTGGGCAGGTGGAGTCCCAAGAGAGGGCCCTTTCCTGGCTTGCAAATTCTGCCTCCTCTGCTGTGTCCTTATGTGGTGGAGCTAGGCAGAGGGAGAGGGCTTTCCCTCTTCTGCCTCTTCTGATAAGGACACTAATCCCATCATGGGGCTCCTTCCTTAAGAGCTGTGTGTGTGTGTGTGTGTGTGTGTGTGTGTGTGTGTGTGTGTGTGTGTGCTGAGGATGGAATCCAGGAACCCCAGCACTATTTTAATTTTCATTTTGAAACAGAGTCTCACTAAGTTGCTGAGGGCCTTGCTAAGTTACCGAGGCTGGTCTCAAACCTGTGATCCTCCTGTCTCAGCCTCCCAAGTACTGGGATTACAGGCCACGATGCCTGGCAGAACCCACCTTTTAATATATCACACTCGCTTGAGATTTCAATGTGTGAATTTGTGAGATGTGAGTGTTCATCACAGGGTCACCCAGGCCGCTGTGCAGGCTGACGGCTGGCAGGCTGGCAGCAAGGGAGGGGAAGAACAGGGTGGGTAGGGGAAGGCGGGAGGGGGAGCCTGGGTCCACATAGTAGCAGGAGAAGTGGTAAGAAGGTAGATTCTGGAGAGACCTTGAAAGTACAGACAATGGGGTTTTCCCGACAGGCTAAGAAGTGGAGAAAGACCAGGGGCTCCGAATCAATCAATGGAGGAGCTGGGAGTTGCTGATTGAGGTAGGAAAGGGAGGTGGGCGGGGCAGGGGTTTGCAGGGAAAGGGCGCATATTCCATCTGGAATTTGTTAAGATGTTTATTTGTGATGATAATTGAATGCGCAATGTTCAGGTTTTTGCTGAAGAAAGTTATCACACTATACAGAGCATGGTTTTCAGGGTCAGATGGGTTTGTGTTCCAATCTCGGTCCTGTGACTCACTGGCTGTCAGCCTGGAAAAGTGTCTTAACTCCTCTGAATCTTCTTATTCAGTGTGTATTTTTTTTTTTTTTTTTTGGCCCCTCCACTGGTCAGTCCATCTGTTCCAGATGCTGGAGACAAGAGGATAAACTACCCTTCCTGCTCTCATGGATGCACTCTGAAACAGGGACAATGAATGACCACCTCGTGTTCACTGAGTGAATGAAGTTATGTCAGTTGCCTCAAGCACTCCATATAGTGATTTCTCCACTGAACAGCTGATTGCCCCACCCTCTCCTGCTTTCGACTCATTGGAGGACAAATCGTGTCACATGCTTGAACCAACCAATGAGGGAAGAGAGGACACACTGAGTGGCAGACTACTAGGTCTACAGAACCCAGGGAACCTACTTCCTCAGAATACAAGGTGGTCCCCAGTACCAGAAATAAGAGAGCTCTAGGTTGCCTACACTGAGGAACGGAGCCTTTGATTTTCTTCTTTGACTATTTCAGAGCCCAGATACTATGCCCGGCACTTTATGTTGACTGTGACAAAGCTGAACTGGTGTGCAAAGAGCCAAGGCCGAGTAGCCAGCCCGGCCAGCATCTCTGCCAGTACTTGTACTCTGTGTTCGTTCTCTCTTTCTCTCCCTCCTTTTCTCTCTCCCTCTCCCTCTACTTCTCCCTCCCTCTGTCTCCCTCTCTCCCTCTTCCTGTCTCCCTTTGCCCCTCCCTCTCTCTCCCCTCCCTCTCTCTGGCCCCCCCTCTGTCTCCCTTTCCCCATTTCTCTCCCTCTTTCCCTCCCTTCCTCCCTCCCTCCATTCTCTCTCCCTCCCTCCATTTTTTGGTACTAGGGATTGAACCCAGGGGCATTCTACCTCCAAGCCCTTTTTATTAATTAATTAATTTTTGAAGCAAGGTCTCACTGAGTTGCTGAGATTGCTTAAACCTATGGATCCTGCTGTCTGAGCCTCCCAAGTACTGGGATTACAGGCCTGGGACACCCCCTCCAGCTTAGTTTGTTCTTGTTATAATAAACATCCTCTTAGGTAAAGGTGTTAAGTTCCCTCTTAAGTATGTTAGAGGGAAAAACCCAAGACAAGTTCTGTTCAACAGAGTTTGAGCAGATTTGTATGCAGGCAGCCCTCAGATCCAGAGCAACTTCTAAGCACCAGGTCTGCAGCTGCTCAGGAGGCACCAGTGGAGGAAGGGAAGTAGAGTCAGTGGAAAGGGCCCCAGGTGGCGTCTTGCCTCATTTGAATCATTTGGCTGCCTGTGATGGCTCTCAGATGCGGGTCACAAGTGTGCACTCCTGAATTGGGCTTTCTTTGGCTTGAGTGACAACTCAGGTTGCAGATCCTCCTGGAAGGACCTGCGTGTGGAGGTGTCCACTGGCCCAATGTAGTTAAGTTCATGGTTTGTGATGACGCCTGGGGTTGCTTGTAGTTTAAACTGACTCTAAGTTGAGAAACTACAGAGACCACCAAGGAGGAGAAGAGGCCCTGGGATGGAAGTCTGAGGTTCCAGAACATTCAAATGAAGTAGGGTCGAAGAAATAAGAGAAATTGGAAAAAGAAAGGAAGAAGAAATAAAATCTAACTTTGATATAAAAGCCTGATGCTAACTGGGTGTGGTGGCACACACCTGTAATCTCAGTACTTGGGAGGCTTGAGACAGGAGGATTACAGGTTCAAGGACAGCCTCAGTAAGTAATGAGACTCTCATCAACCTAGGGAGATTCTGTTTCAAAATAAAAATAAAACAGGGCCGGGATGTAGCTTGGAGGTAGAAAGCCCCTGGGTTTAGTCCTCGGTACCAAAAACAAATAAACAAACAAAAACAAAATGAAACAAAAACAAACAAACAAAAGGCTGATGCTAAAGTTTCTCATAACTTTACTCCATAAACCAGTTCTCTCTCCCAGGCCCATTTCTCCCAGATTCCTGGGAAATTTGCAAACCTTAAAGTTAACCAAAAAACTATAATTACCCTGTGCACTGTTAATTAACACCCCAAGAAACAATTTAAGCAAGATGGATATCTTGAGAAACCTATAATTAAGGGGACTCTCCAGCTTATCTGTTGATCTATTGATGGAGACCATGATTAGCCTACGGACCCAGTAAACGACCAGACCGCCATCAAATGGCTTGTCCTCACTAGACTGATGTCACCCTCACATACTTTCCCATATCCACACTTCACCGAGTTTCCTTGAAAGGAAGCCCCATGAACCCCTAAATGCGTCTCTCACCCTGGAGATGGCTCACATTCTCCCTTGAAAGCGTATTTCTTGTTTTTCTAAGTAAACCTCTGTCTATGCTCTGACTAGCTCTTTTTTTTTTTTTTTTGTGGTACTGGGGATTGAACTTAGGGGCATTCTACCTCCGAGCTACACCCCCAGCCCTATTTTTTATTCTTTATTTTGAAACCGAGTCTCACTAAGTTGCAGAGTGCCTCACTAGGTAGCTGAGGCTGGCCGCGAACCCGGATCCTCTGGTCTCAGCCTCCCGAATGCTGGGATTACAAGCGTGCGCCACCACGCCCGGCTCTGACTAGCTCTTGCTGAAATTCTTTTCCATCACATAACCAAGGACTGTAAATTGTGTCCCCCCATCCCCCACTACAAACTCCTCTGGACACTTCACGGAATCAACCCCTCTCCCGGGATACGAAGGGTAGAGGAAGGGAGGCTGCCAAGGACCAGGAGAGGCAGCAGCCATGGGGCAGAGTGGTGGAGAGCGGGGAGAAGTGGGCAGGAGCTCCGGAGGAGGAGCGGTACCATCCAATGCACCGAGAAGAGAGGGGCGGAAGCCAGGGAGGTCCGCACTCCACTTGGCCGTCAGAACGTGGCTTTCATCGGAGGCCTTATCTGCAACCAGGGAGCTGTGGGCTGAGGACTATACAGAGGATAAGGAGGAAGACACGATTGGCAGGAAAATCTTTCAAGATGTTTGGCTGTGAAAAGCAAGAGAACAAGGGCTATTGAGAAGCGGGGCAGATGGGGTTAAAAGAGAGTGTTTAGGAGGAAAGAATGGCCCAGGCTGTTTTAGTTGACAGATCTTTCTTCACAGGCAAAACCAACAAACAACTCTGGCTCCTGAACAAAAAAACGGAATGTTTTGGATTTATCACACATAGCCTACCAGGAAGGTCTTCAATCTGGGATTATTTCCCAAGCATCTTGCCTTGGGTAGCTTTGATAGGGAGTCTGTTTCTAGGGGAATGTACTAAAATTGATCTGCCTGGTTACCCTGCCAGTGCAGGGCTCTTCTTCCATAAATGTTTCTTCTCTCATTTCTAAGAAAAAGAAAAGCATCTATCTCAACAGATTGTAAAAATGTCTGGAGCTCCAGACAACTAGGCAAAGTAGAAATAACTGGCGTTGTGACATCTTCTAGTACCAAAAGACAGCCTCCACTGCCCACCAGCCATTTAATGTGAGATATCTTTTTAAAACTCTGTCATTACTTATCAAAAATTATAAGCTGGGTGAGGTGGCACACTCCTGTAATGCCAGTACTTGGGAGGCTTAGGATAGCGGGTTTGAGGCCAGCCTCAGCAACCTAGTGAGACTCTCAGCAACTTAGCGAGACCCTGTTTCAAAATAAAATAAAATAATAAAATAAAATAAAAAGTAAAATAGGTATGGGAGTGTACCTTGGAGGTAGAACAACCCAGTACCAAGAAGAAGAAAAAAGAAAGAAAAGGGAGAGAGAGAAAAAGGTTTATTAAAATAATATAGCTGAAGCCTGGTGTGGTGGCGCATGTTTGTAATCCCAGCATTTGGGAGGCTGAGACTGGAGGATCCGGGTTCGAGGCCAGTCTCAGCTACCTAGTGAGGCACTCTGCAACTTAGTGAGACCCTGTTTCAAAATAAAGAATAAAAATAAAAATAAAAAAATAGGGCCCAGCTTATAATTTTTTTTTTTAATTTTGAAACAGGGTCTTGCTAGATTGCTGGGTTTGTCCTTGAACCAGCAATCCTCCTGTCTCAGCCTCCCAAATACTGGGATTATAGGTGTAGACCACTGTACCCAGCTAAACTTTTGTGTTTTTAGCAGCCTGACACTCCTAGCACATGACGCATGGCTATAATCTGTATAATTATCTCCTCTGGCCTTTTTTGTCCCTAGACTTAGTTTCCCTTTGTACACAACTCTTATGGTTCCAACCATATTCATTATCAAAATTTGGGGTAAGTCTATTGAGAATGAATGGGGTGATGGCAAATTCCAATCAATTATTATTATTATTATTCTGTGTGTGTGTGTGTGTGTGTGTGCGCGCGCGTGCGTGTACACGAGTGTGTGTGTGTGTGTGTGGGTGCGTGCTGTGCTAGGGATTTAATTCAGGGGCATTCTACCTCCGAAGTATACCCCCAGCACTATATTATTTTTTATTTGGAAACTGGGTCTTGTTAAGTTGCTGAGAACCTTGTGAAGTTGCTGAGGTTGACTTTGAATCTACAATCCCAAGTACTGGGATTATAGACGTGCGCCATGTCCAGCTCCAGTCAGATTATTCTTGATTGCTATGAGTCCCACAAAAGTACCTTGGAGTCCTTCCCTATTTGGACTCAAGCCTGCGTTAACTACAACTTTCAGGTGTGTCTGTTAATAGTGTATAGAAGCCAGGTGTGGTGGTGCATGCCTATAATCCCAGCACTTGGGAGGCTGAGACAGGAGGATCACAAGTTCAAGGATAGCCTTTGAAACTTAGTAAGACCGTTTTTTTTTTGTTTTTTGTTTTTTGTTTTTTTTTTTTCCCGGTACTGGGGATTGAACTCAGGGGCATTCTACCTCCGAGCTATACCCCCAGCCCTATTTTTTATTCTTTATTTTGAAACAGGGTCTCACTAAGTTGTGGAGTGCCTCACTAAGTAGCTGAGGCTGGCTGTGAACCCGGATCCTCTGGTCTCAGCCTCCCAAATGCTGGGATTACAAGTGTGTGCCCTCATGCCCGGCTAGTAAGACTGTTTCTAAATTTAAAAAAAAAAAAAATTGAAAAAGGGCTGAGGTATAGCTCAGAGATAGAATGCCCCTGTGTTCCACCCCCAGTAAAAAAATAAAATCAAATAAAATAAAAGAAAAGAGAAAAGTGTACAGGAAGCATTTTAGTTCACTCTGTGTTGCTAAACAACACTATAGACTGGGTAATTTGTAAAGTACAGAGTTATTCCTTCAGGTCTGGAGGCTGGCAAGTCCAAGCTCCAGGGGCTGCCTCTGGTGAGGGCCTCTTTGTACATCCTAACATGGCAGAAGGCAGCACACAGCAAAACAAGAGCGCTACCTCCCTCCCCCCTCTTCCTACAAAGCCACCGATGCCATCGGGGGGCCCCACCCTCATGACTTCCTCCAATTGTAATTTCCTCCCAAAGGCTCCACCTCTAGGTATTATTAATATATAAATTTGGAGATTAAGCTTCCAATACCTGAGCTTTAGTGATATATTCAAGGCATAGCAGGAAACGAAAGCTAAGTTCCCCTTTCCGAGTGTTCTCTGCAGTCGTGTTGTTGGAGGGGCCTTGTATGAGGAACTGAAATGCTTCCAATAAATGTACATCTTAATGAGAAATCACCCCCCCCACACACACACACAATTCACATGCACTTATAGTCCTGGGGTGTACAGTTTTCCCTAAGAGGGTCTTCACAACGAAGGGTAAAGAGAGTCATAATTCCAAGTTCTCCAAAATGAGTTCTGCAAGAATGGGTACCAACCCCCTCCTCTTTTCTCCCTTCCCGAGTAAAATGTATGTTCTTTATAACTTCTAAGTGAATGCAACTTCAGTATCTTTACATGAAGAGAGAGTAAAATGAAGCTGCTCAGGGTTTCTAGAAATCCCAAGAAAATTGTCTCTTCTTTGACACAAACTATTGAATCTTACGAGTCAGATAAACAAAGATTGAGGTGGTGCATGCTTATAATCCCAGCATTTGGGAGGCTGAGACCGGAGGATCTGGGTTCACGGTCAGCCTCAGCTACCTAGAAATAGGACTGGGGGTGTAGCTTGGAGGTAGAATGCCCCTGAGTTCAATCCCCAGTACCGCAAAAATACAAACAAACAAAAACAACAACAACAAAAAACCCCAAAAAACGAAAGTTAAGAAGAACCCCCACTCTTAGAGGAAATGGATATCCCTACTTATAAAATGGATTGGGGCCAGGCATGGTGATACATGCTTGTAATCCCAGTACTTGGGAAGCTGAGACAGGAAGATTCTAGGTTTGTGGCCAGCGTCAGCTACTTAGACCCTGTTTCAAAATAAAGAATAAAAAATAGGGCTAGGGGCATAGCTTGGAGGTAGAATGCCCCTGGGTTCAATCCCCAGTACCTGGGGAAAAAAAAGGATTTGGAGCGTGGGGATAGTGATTAAAAATTATAATATAATTGTTTCCCTTAGTGAAATTCACCAGTGGGTTTAAAATATTGTCAAAATTTAGAAAACACGTAACTTTAACACAGCTATTCCTATGCTAAGTGATAAAGTTCCAAAGATATTCATAATAGCTGTTTTGGGGGAATGTACTGGAGATTGAGCCCAGGGGCATTCTACCTCCAAGCTACACCCCAAACCTATTTTTTATTCTTTATTTTGAAACAGGATCTCACTAAGTTGAGGAGGGCCTAAGTAACTGATGCTGAGGCTGGCCATGAACCTGTGATCCTCCTATCTCAGCCTCCCAAGTACTGGGATTACAAGCATGTGCCACCACGCCTGTCCATAGTAGCGTTTTTTTTTGAACACAGATATAAAAACTCTTTTTTATTTAATTTTATTGGTGCATTGTATTCATATATCTTTGTGAGATACAATCTGGTATAGGCATATATGCACACAGTGTAATAGCTTTTTAACAGCAAAAAATTATGCATTCATAGAATGCTAGTTAAATAAAAGAATGGAGGGGTGCTGATATTTCTGAGACATAATAATTTAAAATTAGTGTGAGAAGCTGGGAGTGGTGATTTATACTTACAATCCCAGTACTTAAAAAGGCAAGACAGGAAGATCACAGGTTTGAGGGCAGTCTTTGCAATTTAGCGACTCTCATTACTTGTTTCAAAACAAAAAATTAGAAAAGGGCTGGGGGTGTAAAAGTAGAGTGCCCCAGGGTTCAATCCCCCAGTAAAACACACAAACACACACACATACACGAGGAGGAGGAAGTGTGAAGAATATGCTATCATTTCTGTGTGGAAAAATACAGGTGCAATTATATTTGTAAATACATATGAGTAGTTCTTAAAAGCTAGGCCAATACTGTTGCAATAACTGCCTGCAGAGAGGAATGAGGAGGGGGACAGGAAAGGAGGGGATGATTTGTTTTGTTTGGTATCAAGTGCATATTTTATCTCCTCAAACATTTTTTCATTGTAAGTACCCTCTTCCTCCAATAAAGAAATGTGTATTTGGGGGCTGGGGGGGGGTGTGCTCGGTGGTAGAACACTTGTCCGGCAAGCACAAGGCCTCTTGAGTGTGGTCTCTGACACTGCAAACCAAAACCAAAACCAAAAGTATCTCTCTCTCTCTCTCTCTCTTTAAATCAATTGTGGTATGTCAACATTGAAAATCCATTTTTGCAAGTTGGCTAACTTCTAGAAGATCCAGGCCTAGATTTTTTTCTTTTGCAGTGGAAGTTTGAGGTTCCGTTACTATTTAATGGGGGTGGTGGCGGACGTTGCTGAAAACAACTGTTTTCAAAACATATTTCACTCATTAACCATACATTTTCTCTTCATTTCTACTCCGTTATCTTTGAAATACCCAAGAACAACAAAAGACAGACATTCAACTGAAGAAATTTATTTACTTTTTTTCTAGGTACATAGATGACATAATTATAGACAAGTTCTGATACATAGGAAAACCCTTCTGTCCACCTTTCTTTTTGCTAAATGAATCATCACGATAATTTTTTTTTTTTTTTTTTACAATTTTTAAAACAATACACAGCTTTCCTGGGCTGAAGCAATTGCAAGAACATATTGGTACTGGTATATTACAGCTACTTACAATGTTTAAGAACAGCAATGGAGAAAAATAAGTTATTTAAATATTGATTTCATATACAGAAAGTGCAATGTTGTTAGTTGTTATATAACTTGCTCAACAGTTTTTCTCTATCAATTTAAAATCAAGATAACTTGGACTCAGACGATTCTATTTTTTTTTTTTTTCTTAACATAATGTAGCACGTGCATGCAGCAGTGGCTTGGTGGGCTGACCTCTTTCGCTGCACTTATGAAAACAAACTTGGCTATGTCAGGAACTGATTTCTAATAGAGTCATTTCCAATTGCAACCACACCTGGGTTCAAGACAGAGAAAAAGGCCTCTGAGTAAGGCAAGGCCATGAAAAGCTATTTGCTCTCAGTTACCTGGGAATGTAAATAGTATTTGGGACTGGCTGCATTTCCTTCCAGACAGCTGGGGTGTAAAAATTAGGATTAGGTTATGTGTAGCTACCTGAGCCAAAACTGCCTTTCCAGGTTTCTTTTGTGCTTTCCAAGGAAGACAACGATTCACATCGTTACTTAAAATTCTGTACCAAATGCAACTGGCTAAAACTGGATATTGCTAAAGCCTCCCACCTGTCCACTAGCACCCACCGGCAGCCCCAAACCACCTCAGTTGAATGTCACATACAAACATTCAGGCTTTTCTCAGACCAAATTAAAAGTTTATAGCAAAAGAAGACCAAACAAACACTAAAAATACAAAAAAAAAATTAAAAAAAAGAAGAATCCAACAAATTAAAAATAACCTTAGCCCCCTCAGATTAGACATTTGCACTAAAAATTATTTGTGGTCCCTGAATTTAATTTTTCATGCAAAGGCAATGATGTCCAAAGAGTGATAAAAATATGGTTTGGCATTCTTAAAACCTCCAGTGCTATAGTCTTAAGGAAAATCCTGCACCGAGGAAGAACTAAAACTTGGAAATTCACATGAGCGTTCTCCTCCTTTCTTACCTCGAAGATGACTTCTGTGTGGTTTCTTTGCTCAGCTCAAAGGATGAGCAGGATCTGTTGGAATGTCTAGCGAGATATTTCAAAAGCAAGAAAAGAAGCCCACATTACAGCACCCCCTGCACCATAGCACACAGAATCCATCTGAATGCTGTAGCTATCTGAGAACTCTGCAGCCCCACCTGTCAAATGGGCTCTGCCGTAACCCTAGAGGACAAAAACGAGCTGATTAGGAGTTCAAGAGAAATTTGGCAGCTTTACCTTTTTCTTCTACATTTCCCCAACTTTTTCACATGGCATCTTATAGAAGGTGAGTCATATCGAAGACACATATATTATTTTAAAAAATGCATACCAAAACATGAAAAAAAATGTCACCTGGGAATTTCCCTTTTCTCAGAGACATGAAGTGTATGTTAAAGATGGCTTTGTAATTAATGAAATCACTTCCCTGCTCCCCTGAAGGAAATCATTTGTTTTCGTTACGTAGATGAAATATTAGAGAACTTTTGCTCAAGGTCTTGTGTCCAAAGTGTTTCTATTGCAAATGATCACTTTGATGCTTCAAATAATGCTCATGATAAGAATGTGGAGGAAAAATCATTTGGTAAGCAATGGGAACCTTAACAGTTGTCTGAATTTGCTGATGGCTTGACAATCAGACACCTGACTAAAAGAGAATACAAGATGCTGAAGTCATCCGGAAAATAGTTGAATATATGCAACATTTAACACGTGGCTAATGTGGTTTGTCTGGCTCCCTAATGGATCTTTGTTTGAATTAAGAGAATTATCTAAATAACTATAGAACTGAAAAAATATCTAACAAACGACTTCCCTTTTTAGAAACATCTTTCTGAAATATTCAACCTTATGCTGACTTTCTGCAAAGGTGACCCATTTGCTGATGACTGGATTTGGGAATAGACAAGGTCAGGATTCCAAGTCAATACTGCAACACAGTGACCAATGTGACATGATGCAAAATTGATTAAGATGAAAGGCATTCCTTGTACACGTGTGTGTACACACACACACACACACACACACACACACCTTTGTGAATTTCAGACAGCTTTTTACTGGGTGGTTTGGAGTTAGTTTAAAAACTGAAAGCCAACATGAAAAGTGTGCTTGATAACCATTCCTACAAAATAAGCCATGTCAAAATGAGATAGTTAGAAAAGCCCATTTTTGCTGGAAACATCCCAGATATGTTAGATGGCAGTCTAAGCTGAAGATTCAGAACTAGGGTTACAGGGTTGTGGTCACTAGTTAGATAACTGCTTAAAAGCTTATATTAAGGCAAATAAAAGCTGATTGCTAGAAAGCAATTATGTAAAAGTCTCTTGTTTATCTAAAGGAGGATAGGACTTTTTTTTTTTTTTTTTTCCTGGTGCAGCCAGATGTTCTAAATTCTGAACAAATGAGCATGGTCGATAGTGTACAGTAACTCCCAAGTCTGTTGCTTTGGCCTAGCTAAGCCCGCCTGGCTTGGGCCTCCTGCGGGGACTGACAGAAAGGAAGGGCCCCATCAGCAACGGGGCGGGCTGCCCTGGCGTCTCCTCCCAGCCCTCTGTCCACAGAAAGACAGACTAGAGGCACAGCGTGTGCAACAAGTTGACTCTTCTGTGTTCTGAAAATAAGTGCTTGTCTTGCCTTGGGGGGGGGGGTGTCAAGGAGAACCGCACCAATTTCCTTAAAGGGGCTTTTCTGGAGGAGAGGGTCCCCAGTCCTGTGCCGGGGTGTCACACTGTGTGGTCCATATGTGAGCCCCGCTTCTGCATCTTGTTGGCCCACCAGGCGTGGAAGAATTGCATCAGTTTCGTAAGCACAGTGAAAGGCTGGCTCCCGTCCAGGGAGCTCCACTGCGGCCTGGCTAGATGGCCTCCGGGCTTGGTGGCAGTTTGAAGAGTCTGGCTGCGGACACGAGCTTCCTTATGTGTCGCTCCTCTGTGATGCCGGCCTCCTGAAGGCAGGTGTGTGACAGAGAAGGCACTTGGCTCAGCGCACTGAACCCCGCGTCAGAGAGGGTGCTGGTGTACATGGGTAGGCCGATGGAAATGAGCCAATCCGACACTGATGCCACACACCCAGGAGACAGGGGCTTCCTGCAGATTTCCGTGAGCCCGCCACTTGGGATCTGGATAAATAAGGACATTAATGTCAAAAAGACTCTACATGTCCCAAGAGAGGGCTACTTCTTATACACCCCAAACAGGATATTGCTAGATTATTATCAGAAAGTGAAAAGGCTATGAGATGTCAAAAATCAAGACTAGCATAAAGGATCCTCAAAGATAAAATGAATCCTTAAGAAAGTGTTCTAGTGCCGGGCGTGGTGGTGCACGCTTGTAATCCCAGTACTTGGAAGGCTTAGACCAGAAGATCCAGGTTCACGCTAGCCTCAACTATTTAGTAAGGCCCTCTGCAACTTAGTGAGACCTTGTTCCAAAATAAGAAGGAATAAAAATAGGACTAGGGTGTGGCTTGCAGGTAGAATGCCCCTGGGTTCAATCCCTAGTACCACAAAAAAAAAAAAAAAAAAAAAAAGAAAGAAAGAAAAGCAAGTGTTCTAGAAGTTTCTAGACACTGATCTGAAATTAAAATCAAACTCCAATTATGTGTCCAAGTCTCCAGATTGTAAGCATTTAGATATCCTGCTATTTTGTCTCACTGTGCATTGCTCTTCTGGGAGGGATCCACCCCTAAGGTGATTCATAGAGATAAGTCTTTGTGATAGTGTAAAAAGGGATATTCGATGGGTAGGGTTTGTATAAATTTGATTTTCCATTGCATTTTGAATCTACTTTAACTATCGGAAAGGAGGATCACAGGGTCAAGGCCAACCTCATCAACATAGCAAGACCCTCAGAAACCTAGTGAGACCTTGCTTCAAAAACAAAAAAATAAAAAGGGCTGGGTACACAGCTCAGAGGTAGAATGCCCCTAGTTCAATTCCCAGTACCACAAAACAAAACAAAAACAGAATATATCCTTAGAAATTACCTTGGAAGTCTACAAGTATTTTTAACAAGGACGTTCTTCATTATGTTATTTAAAATAAAAAGCTGAACAACAAAACATCCTAAACAATGATATGGGACAGGCTAAACTCCAGAACACCCACCTAAGAGGATACTTTGAAAAACTAACAATAAAAAAAGGATTTTTAAAGCCAGGCGTGGTGGCGCACGCTTGTAATAACAGCATTCGGGAGTCTGAAACTGGAGGATCTGGGTTCGCGGCCCAGCCTCAGCTACCTAGTGAGGCACTCCACAACTTAGTGAGACCC
>PVLC010039673.1:0-14182 GCA_004027655.1 Graphiurus murinus
ACGCTTGTAATCCCAGCATTCGGGAGGCTGAGACCGGAGGATCCGGGTTCGCGGCCAGCCTCAGCTACCTAGTGAGGCACTCCGCAACTTAGTGAGACTCGGTTTCAAAATAAAGAATAAAAAATAGGGCTGGGGGTATAGCTCGGAGGTAGAATGCCCCTGAGTTCAATCCCCAGTACCGAAAAAAAAAAAAAAAAATTAAAAAAAAATAAAGAAAATAAAGAAAAAAATAAAATAAAATAAAATATGGAAAAAGCAGGCCAGGCACAGTGGCACACGTTTGTAATCCCTGTACGTGGGGGACTGAGATAGGAGGATCTCAGGTTCTCGGCCAGCCTCAGCTACTTAGTGAGGCCCTCAGCAATTAGACCCTGTTTTAAAACAAAGAATAGAAAATAGGGCTGGGAGTGTAGCTCGGAGGTAGAATGCTCCTGGGTTCAATCCCCAGTGCCATATATACATATATATGGAAAAAGCAAAAAGCAAACATGTGCTGTAATAATATATATGTTTCCCATTAAGCCAATAAATTACAAGATCTTATGGCAGATCAAATGACTATGATTTATAAACAGTGCTGAGATTATGTATTTCCAGAGATCTGTAACATCTATAATGTAATGTGAAAAATCTCTGCATTCCATTGGTGAGAGTTATTTATACTACTAGTATTATAGTTAAGTTTCTTTTTTTTGTGTGTGTGTGGTGCTGGAGATTGTACTCAGGGGCATTCTACCTCTAAGCTACACCCCTTCCCCCCCCCCCTTTTTAATTTGGAAACAGGATCTCACTAAGTTGCTGAGGCTGGCTTTGAGCCTGTAATCCTCCTGTCTCAGCCTCTTAAGTACTGGGATTACAGGTGTGTGCCACCACGTCCAGCAGTTAGTCACTGTGTGTGTGTGTGTGTGTGTGTGTGTGTGTGTGTATGTGTGGTGCTAGGGATGGAACCTAGGACCTTGCACATGGTAGGCAAGTGCTCTACCACTGATCTACACCCCTAGCCTGTTAGTTATATTCTCAATCTTAAAAACTGCTAAATTTTAGTGTTGGAGAGGAGAAATAAAGATTAAAAATTGTACTAATCAAATTTATGGTCCCCTCCAAACTTTGTCCCCAGACTCTATTGGTGATCTGTGGAACTCAAATTAAGAACCCCTGTTAGTGTGGTGCATGCCTGTAATTCTAGTATTTGGGAGGCTGAGACAAGAGGATCACAGGTTCAAGGCCAGCCTCAGCAACTTAGGGAGACCCTTGGCAACTCAGTGAGACCCTGTTTCAAAATTAAAATAGGAATGGAGGTGTAGCTCAGAGGCAGAATGCCCCTGGGTTCAATCCCCAGTAACACACACCAAGAATGTCCTTCCTGTCTTTCCTTCCTTCTTAAATGGCTTTCCTTTGGAAGACAGAAGCCTGAGTTTTATTTGGGGTGATTACTGTGTGACTTCAATTGGTTTGTCTCTCTGGACTATTGTTTCCTGTCTTAACTTCAAGGAATGCAAGAACCCAGAGAGGAGGCCTTAATTATTTATGTCACAGGTAATTAATTTATGTGTCTCAATCCTTACAACACTGTGAGAAAAATTAAATATTTTCCCATTTCACAGGTAGTTAAACTGAGGCTCCTAGTCAGACTGTTACTTGAGCAATGTCTCAGTAAGTAGTAGTGTTTGATGGGTGACACATCATATCCCCATAACCACCTCATCCTCCATGGATGGAATTAGGAACTCTGGCGAGAAAGAGAGAGATGCACACACCGGGCCTGGCTCACAAATCCCTGCAGGTGGGCGTGAAGCTATGGGAAACTGGGGGCAGAGTCTGTCTTAGCAGAGGTGGGTAAGTGCACAGTGGCTTTCGGAGAGTTGAATGACTCATGCCTGGCCTGGCTTCGGGCTTCAGGCTTTGCGCCTGCGTGTTTCCAACTACCCCCCAACACACACACCAGCCAAAGGGCAATGACAAGCGCTCCTTTCCTGGCCAATCCTGTTGACGGGTGGCCTTGGCTCGTAAACCAATCAAAGACCCCCGAAGGGGCGGAGTTTCCCTCGGCTTGGATCCCTGGCCTGGGGGGTAAAAATAAAGTGTTTCCATTTCCAGCCAATCCCAGGCAAGGCAGGAGGGCACTCTTCCAATGGGAGCCGAGGAGCCGTTGGTAGCATCGGAGGCAGGTGACCCCGCTCGCTCTCCCGCCGGCCAGAGTGTAGCATCCAGCATATTCTCGAGATCCTGCTGCCGGTCCCAGCAGGATCTGTTGGTGGCGGCGTCAGGAGGTATCTGGTGAGAAGCCTGAAGGATGGGGGGAGTGGAAGGGAGAAGAGGCGGCCGGGAGTGAGTAAGGGGTGGGGTCTGGGCGAGCTTTTCACCTGGGCGGCCTCTCAATCCTAGGTCAGTGGGTGGCGGAGGATCTTGAGGGCCGCCAGGGGAGGGCGAGGTCTCCTGCAGTCCTGAGACGGCAGCCAGGTGAGTACCCCGCGGAGCCCACCGCCCGCGCCCCCTGCGCATCCCCCCAATTCCTTGAAAAATAATTATGTGCAGGTCTGCCGCTCACATGATCGTCTGCGTGCCTGTCTGTCTCCGTGTCTCCCCCACCCCACCGTCTCTGTCTCCATCTCTAAAACATTTAGACAACCCAGACCTAGGAGGCTGAATCCTGACCCGGCCTGTTCAAACTAGCTACAAGACCTTGAGCTACTTCACCTATCTGGGCCTCAGTTTCATCATCTGTCAAATGGGGGTCTAAGAATTTCAACCAGACACTGCATGTGCATCACTTTGCCCAGGGCCTGGGCCCTAGATATTTTTCAATAAATAATCACTGTCGTGATTGAAAAGAATCTTGTCTCTCTTGGTCTCTGTCTTTGTTTTCTCCCTGTCTGTCTCTGACCCTTCCTCCATTGGGTCTTCTTTCTGAAGGCTTCTGTCTTTCTGTTATTTTCCCTCTTTCGACCGGTTTCTTCCCCATCCCTAAAGAGGTTAGAGGTATCCTGTTTACAGCAATGAGTGTGGCCAGAGAGCAGGGTAAAAAAATGGGGCCTGGTCTTGGGCTGCTGGGCTTCATGGAGGAGAGAACCCTTTTTTGTTTCCGGGCCTATTCTGTTAAACAGGTAGAGACACCCAGGATGGGAAGCAACTTGGGTTAAAATCCACTTTGCAATAGCCTTTCATCCTACATAATGTCAGTTATCACAAGATATCCTGATTACATCGCTACCCAGCCCTGGACATCCCCTTTTCTGTCCTTATCCTGATCCTGAAATCCTTCTACCAGGCCTTCTGAAATTCACTTTCAGGCATCAGCAACCCCCCTTCTCATCCTGGCTTTTGAATACTCCCTTCATTTTCTCACCATACCTTGGTCATTCTGACACCTATTGGAACCTACGCTCTATTTTATAATGTTTATTTTGAAATGCCCCCTTTGCTACTCTTAAATAAAGTACGTAGATAATAGAATCTATCTACACACATGATCCCCCCAAACCAATACAGTGCCCTAATTGTAATATAAGGGAGAAATAAAGGAAGAATAATTTATAATAAAGCAATACGTATTTCAATACTAATGGCGAGGATATGACTGTACTAGAAGATATAATAAAATAATCTTGCACATAATGATACTTGCGCCCGTGAATGTGACAGCTACATGTGTGCTAATTGATGACTCAGAAACCACAGGTAAGATGATGCAGTTTTCCTAAATGGTGAACAATTCTTCATAAGCTTCTAAACAAAATATTGTGCAACCATCCTTCAATTTACATGATTATTGAATTTCCGGAAAAGTCAGTATATATTAAAATCCCTGATCTGTTCTCCCTAACCTTTCTGGCCTCATCTTCTACCACTCCCTACCTCCTTATTCACTCTCTTCCACCTATACTTGCTTCTGTAATGGTATTTGAATACAATAGACATGCTTCTCCCTCCCTCCCCCCCAGGTGGTTATGTATTAGGTCTTTCCCTCTGCCTAGAAAGCTCTTCTCCAAATATCTACAAGGCTCATGCCCTCACTTCCTTCAAGTCTTTATTCAGTTGTCATTTTTTCAGTGAGAGCTACCTTGACTGTCCTGTTGAAAATTACAACTCCCTCCTAGCAATAACTCTGCTATGTTTCTCCATCTTCTTACATAATAGTTATGTGTGGCTTAACTGTGGGGAAATGTTCTGATAATTGTATCATTGAGCAATTTTGTCATTGTGCAAACATAGAATATACTTACACAGACTAAGATGGCCACCATGTCAATAGGTAATATAATCTTATGGGACCACCATTGTATATGTGGTCCTTTGTTGACTGAAATGTCACTATACAGCACATGACTATATATGATTAATCTGTGTTATGTTTGGTGGTTATTGTCTGACTCCACTCAACTGTAAGCTCCAGAAGGACAGAGATTGTTCTTTTTTGGTTCCCTGATGTATCTCCATTACCTAAACAGTGCTTTACACATAGTAGACTTTCTCAATAAACATTTGCCAAATGAGTAAATGAATGAACAGATTTTTTTCACCTACATGATGGTCTGGTGGGATATTCTAAAGTTGGATGTGTGCTGGCACATGATTGTAACCTCAATACTTGGGAGGCTGAGATAGGAGGATCTCAGGTTCAAGGACAGCCTCAGCAACTCAGAGAGACCCTGTTTCCAAATTAAAAATAAAAATAGGGCTGAGGTGTAGCTCAGAGGTAGAATGCCCCTGGGTTCAATTCCCAGTACTACATTTAAAATAAAAGTTGGATGTGATGTGGCAGAATTCTTTGTTACTTGGAGCTGTCTTATTCACTGTGGGACACTGAGCTCTTGGAACCATGCTCACTAAATATTGCTCATGATCTCCCATTATTGTGATTATCAAAAGTGTCCCAAACACTCATTGACTATCTATACTGAGAACCACTGTTGAAATAGCAATCGGCTTTCCCCTGAACACTTTGCTCCCCAGAGGCCCCCACATTCTCCTCTTACCAGGAGGTTCAAAGGACGGGGTGGGTGTCCTTGCTTCTAATACTTCTTTCCAGATAGTTTCTCTTACTCTATTTTTTTTTTTAGTACAAGGATTGAACCCAAAGGCATTCTACCTGAGCTAAACTCCCCCAGCCCTTTTTTATTTTTTATTTTGAAACAGGGTTTCACTGAGTTACCACATGCAACCCTCAAACCTACTATCCTCCTGTCTCAGCTTCCCAAGTATTGGGGTTGCAGGTGTACACCACCATGCCCAGTCTTCTTTACCATTTTTGTTTGATTTGATTGATTGATTGGTTTGATTGATTGGATTGGGAATTGAATCCAGAGGCTGCCTCCGAGCTACACACCCAGTCCTTACTTTTTTTCTTTATCTTTGTTGTTTGTTTTTGTACTACTGGGGATCAGACTCAGGGGCATTCTACTTCCAGGCTACACCCACAGCCCTTCTTAATTTTTGTTTTGAAACAAGTTCTCACTAGTTTGCTGAGAACCTGCAATCCTCCTATCTCAACCTCCGAAGTACTAGTATTACAGGTGTGCATTGCCACGTCTACCCCTTTTTTTTCTTTTTTGGTACTGGGGATTGAAACTGGGGATGTTGTACCTCCAAACTACACCCCTAGCCCTTTTTATTTTTTAAATTTACTATGTGTGTGTGTGTGTGTGTGTGTTACTAGGAATTGAAGCCAGGGGCATTCTACCTCTGAGCTACACCTCCAGCCCTATTTTAATTTTTATTTGGAAACAGGGTCTCATTAAGTTGCTGAGGTTGGCCTTGAACTTGAGATCCTCCTAACTCAGCCTCCCAAGTACTGGGATTACAGGTATGTATCATAGGTCCAACTCTCTCCCTTCTTCTTAACCCATTTATTTTGTGTGAGATACTGGGGATTGAACCCAGGGGCATTATACCTCTGAGCTACTCCACTAGCCCTATTTTAATTTTTATTTTGAAATAGCATTAAGCTGAGCCTGGAGTCCTCCTGTCTCAGCCTGCCAAGTACTGGGATTACCAGCATGCAGCACCAAGCCCAGACTTCTTAATCTTTTTTCATTTGATTATTTTTATTCATTTATTTATTTATTTTGGTACTAGGGATTTAACTCAGGGGCATTCTACCTTCAAGCTTCACTACTCCAGCCCTTTTTTTCTTATTTTTTTGAAACAGGATCTTGCTAAGTTGCCAAGGCTGGCTTTAAACCTAGGATCCTCCTGTCTCAGCCTCCCAAATACTGGAATTACAGGCATATGCTACCATGCCTGGATATTTGATTGTTTTTAGAATTTTTAAAACTTCTAATTATTTATTTATTGTGGTACTAGGGATTGAACCCAGGGGCCTTCTACCTCTGAACTATACCCCCAGCCATTTTTAATTTTTGTTTTGAAACAGGGTCTTGCTAGTTTGCTGAGAGTCATGCTATGTTGCTGAGGCTGGCCTCTAACCTGCACTCCTCCTGTTTCAGCCTCTCAAGTATTGGGATTATAGGTATGTGCTACCGTGCCCAACTTAAAACTTTCAAATTTTTAAATAATTTCAGAAGAGTTCCCATATATTCTTCATTCGGATTCCCTAAATGTTGAGAAATTATATAACTACAGTTGCCAGATCAATAATTAGAAAATTATGTTGGGGTGTCACTCAGTGGTGGAGCACTTGCCAATCATGAATGAGGATCCAGGTTCGATTCCTGGTGCCACCAAAAAAAATACACACACACACACACACACACACACTAAAATTAACTTGGGTTTAGTACTACTAACAAAATTACAGAACTTATTCAGAGTTCATCAGTTTTTTTCCACTAATACTATTTTTTTCTTGTAGAATCCAATTCAGGATCCCATGTTGCATGTAATCATCATGTCTCCTTAGGCTCTTCCAATCTGGAGTCCTTCTTTAGTCTTTCTTTGTCTTTCATAGCCTTAATACTTTCGAAGTATCCTGAGCAGTCATTTATAGTTTGTCTAAGGTTTCATTGTGATTATATTCAAGTTGTAATTTGTACTTTCATGTAATTTTGACAGGAATACCACAGAAGAGATGTTGTATCTTTAGTGCATCATATCAGGAGGCACATGATGTCCGTTCATCCCAATACTGGTTTTGTTTTCTGTCACTACTTATTTAGGTGATGACTGTCAGGTTTCTCTACTACAGTTACAGTTGTGTACTGCACAATGACATTTTGGTCAACGATGTGCTACAAATACAACCCTGGTCCCATAAGATTATATCACCTAACTAGCTGAGTATGCACACCCTGTAATCCCAGTACTTGGGAGGCTGAGACAGGAGGATCAGATGAGACAGCAGGTTCTAGGCCAACCTCAGCAAGACCCTGTTTCAAAGAAAATAAGAAATAAAAGGGCAGGAGTCATGGTGGGGCACGCCTATAATCCCAGTACTTGGGAGGCTAAGACAGGAAGATTGCAGATTCAAGGCTCAGCCACTTAATAAGACCATGTTTCAAAACAAAAAATAAAATAAATAGAGCTAGAGGTATAGCTCAGAGGTAGAATGTCAAAGGGCTCAATTTCCACTACTACAATAAAAAGTGGGGCTGGGGATATAGCTCAGAGGTAGAATGCTATTGGATTCATGTCCACTACCAAAAAAGAAAAAATGTACCCCTAGTGAGATTATTGTTGTCTGAATTTGTTTAAGTATACTCTATGATGTTTTCATAACTATAAAATCACCTAGAAATACATTTTTTTATATTGGGGATTGAACCCAGGGACGTTCGACCTCTGAGCTATACCTCCAGCCCTTTTAATTTTTGGTTTTGAAACAGGGACTTACTAGGTTGCTGAAAGTCTCACAAAGTTGCTGAGACTGGCCTGGAAACTGCCATCCTCCTTTCTCAACCTCCAAGTACTGGGATTATAGGCATGTGCAACCACACCCAGCAGCAATACATTTTTTAGAATATATCCCCATTGTTAAAGCTATGCTGTTTTTTTGTTTTTGTTTTTGCAGTACTGGGGATCAAACCCAGGGCCTCACTCATGTTAGACAAGCATTCTACCATTGACCTACATCCCAAGTCCTGTACTCTTTTTTTCCTCTATAATTAAGTGATGTATGGTGAGATACTTAAAGATTATGTAAATATTGACCACCCCGTTTAATTCTCAGATCATCAGGCTCTAGCATCCACTGCCCCTCTGTTACAGTCATGTGCAGACCTACACATACCTACCCTGCTCCTCCTCATTCCTAGAAAAGTTCAGCTACAAGCTTTCTGTCACATTTTAACACTGCTTGACTCTGAACTCTGGGTGACTTTACTATTCTCATAAATGATCCCTCTAACATTCTCATCTCTCATTTCTGTGCCCCAATTTCCTACAAAGATTCTGCCCTTCAGTCTCACCTCACCCACTCCAGCAGACTTATTATTAATTGCATCTGACTGCATTGCCTCCATAATCTGTTTCTGACACCCTGCTATCTTTGTTTTTAAGTTTTGATTTGTGTGTGTGTGTGTGTGTGTGTGTGTGTGTTGTGTGTTAATTTTGAAATAGGGCCTCACTAAGTTGCTGAGGCTGTCCTTGAACCTACCATCCTCCTGTCTCAGCCTCTGAAGCACTGGGATTATAGGCATGTGTCACTCTGCCCAGCTTCTCACACCTTGCTATCTAACCAATACTTCTTAACCTTCTAGTTTCCTGCCTCTAGTACCCCAGTTCCAGTAATCCTTCAACCCTACTGGCTGAACATTTTCACTACCCTTTACTTCCCTCATGCTCCCATATCTCTTGTTTGATCAGCTTAGATTCTATGACTCATCATTTTTTTTTTTTTTTTTTTTTGCGGTACTGGGGGATTCAGGGGCGTTCTACCTCTGAGCTATACCCCCAGCCCTATTTTTCTGTTTTCTTTTTTGCAGTACTGTCAGGGGCGTTCTACCTCCAAGCTATACCCCCAGCCCTTTTTTTTTTTATTCTTTATTTTGAAACCAGGTCTTGCTAAGTTGTGGAGTGCCTCACTAGGTAGCTGAGGCTGGCCTCGAACCCGGATCCTCCAGTCTCAGCCTCCCGAATGCTGAGATTACAAGCGTGCACCACCACGCCCGGCTGGCTCATCATTAATTATCACCCCCTTGGGTACATCCTCATTTCCCTTGCCCCTCTCTTATTTCAGCATACATACTAGGCAAAACTCGGCTAAATATAACTCTGCCTCGCCTCTTCTCTTCTCTTTTCTTCTCTTCTTCCCTCCTTCCCTCTCTCCCTGTCTCTCTCTCCCCTCCACCCCTGAATTGAACCCAGAAGCATTCTACTTCTGAGCTAAAACTCCATCCTTGCCGGGCGTGGTGGTGCACGCTTGTAATCCCAGCATTCAGGAGGCTGAGACCGGAGGATCCGGGTTCGCGGCCAGCCTCAGCTACCTAGTGAGGCACTCTGAAACTTAGTGAGACCCGGTTTCAAAATAAAGAATAAACAATAGGGCTGGGGGTATAGCTCGGAGGTAGAATGCCCCTGAGTTCAATCCCCAGTACCGCAAAAAAAATAAAAAATAAATAAATAAATAAATAAAACCCCATCCTTTTTATCTTTTTTAAAATTATTTTTGGAAACAGTATCTTGCTAAGTTGCTGTTGGTGAAGCTCTCACTGAGTTGCTGAGGCTGGCTTCTAACCTGCGGTCCTCCTGTTTCAGCCTCCCATTTGCTGGGATTCCAGGAATGTACCACTGCACCTGGCTCTTTCATACCTTCTCTCTCCTCAAATCTCCAACCCAGTCTCTCCTACCCTTATGCTCAGGCTTTCTACTTAACTGAAAATTTAAAATCATCAGAAGAAACTGTCCAGATTCCCACAAACTCATCCAACCCCCATACAACATCTCTACTCAACATACCCTATCTTTTTCTCCATTGTTATGCCTAAACCATTCCTGCTGTCATCTAAACCCAGCCATTGGGAATAGGCATATAACTCAGTGGTAGAACTTTGGCTTTGTATGCACATGGACCTGGATTCAATCCCCATACCAAAAAGAAAAAGAAAAAAGAAAAACTCCAGTCCTTCCACTTTCACACTACATCCTGCGCTCTCTTTCCTACTTAAGGACGTTGCTCCACCAGTTTTCCCTTTCAGCAACATCATTTTTATTAGCACTGGGATGTTCTGTTATAGCTTCTGTTTTCTTTTTTGTGTGTTTATTTATTTTTTTTTTTTTGATGCTACAAATCGAACCTGGATCCTCATACTTTTTTTTTTTTTTTTTTTTTTTTTTTTTTTTTTTTTTTTTTTTTTTTTTTTTTTTTTTTTTTTTTTTTTTTTTTTTTTTTTTTTTTTTTTTTTTTTTTTTTTTTTTTTTTTTTTTTTTTTTTTTTTTTTTTTTTTTTTTTTTTTTTTTTTTTTGCGGTACTAGGGATTGAACTTAGGGGTGTTCTACCTTCAAGCTATACCCCCAGCCCTATTTTTTATTCTTTATTTTGAAACAGGGTCTCACTAAGTTACGGAGTGCCTCACTAGGTAGCTGAGGTTAGCCGCGAACCCAGATCCCCTGGTCTCAGCCTCCCAAATGCTGGGATTACAAGCATGCGCCACCATGCCCGGCTTCCTCATACATTTTGAATATGCACTCTACCACCGAATTACATCTCAAGCCTGCTTCCATCTTTGGTTACAGCTTTATTGAGATGCATATTATATACCGTAAAATTTACCCCTTTTTTTTGGTACTAGGGATTGAATCCAGGGACATTTTATCTCCAAGCTATACCCCCAGGGCTATTTTATTTTTTACTTTGAAACAGGGTCTCACTAAGTTGCTGAGTCTTCCTAAATTGCTGAGGCTGACCTCAAACCTGAGATCCTTCTGACTCAGCCTCCCAAGCACTGGGATTACAGGTGTGCACCACCATGCCCAGCTTAATATGTTGGTCTTTGTGATTGACTTCTGTCACTTAGCATAAGTGTCCTTGAGGTTCATCCATGTTGTTGCATATATCATCTCTTTTTTTTGTTTTGTTTTGTTTTTTGTTTTTCCGGTAATGGGGATTGAACTCAGGGGCATTCTACCTCCGAGCTACACCCCCAGCCCTATTTTTTATTCTTTATTTTATTTTTTTTTATTTTTTTTATTTTTTTGCGGTACCGGGGATTGAACTCAAGGGCATTCTACCTCTGAGCTATACCCCCAGCCCTATTTTTTATTCTTTATTTTGAAACCGAGTCTCACTAAGTTGCGGAGTTCCTCACTAGGTAGCTGAGGCTGGCCGCGAACCCGGATCCTCCGGTCTCAGCCTCCCGAATGCTGGGATTACAAGCGTGCGCCACCACGGCTATCATCTCTTTTTATTTGTAAAAATTATTCTGTTAGAGCCGGGCGTGGTGGCGCACGCTTGTAATCTCAGCATTCGGGAGGCTCAGACCGGAGGATCCAGGTTTGGGGCTAGCCTCAGCTACCTAGTGAGGCACTCCGCAACTTAGTGAGACTCCGTTTCAAAATAAAGAATAAAAAATAGGGCTGGGGATATAGCTCGGAGGTAGAATGCCCCTGAGTTCAATCCCCAGTACCAAAAAAAAAAAAAAGAATAAAAGATAGGCCTGGAGGTATGGTTTGGAGGTAGAATGCCCCTGGGTTCAATCTCCAGTACTGCAAAAAAGAAAAAGAAAAAAAAATGTGTGTGTGTATATATATATATATATTCTGTTATACAGATATGCCAGATTTTGTTTATCCATTGGTAAACTGATAGACATTTTGGTTGTTTTCTTGTTTGGTTGTTAGGAATAATGTTTTCTTTAACATTTATGTGCAAGTTTTTTTATTTTTATTTTTATTTTTTTACAGTACTGGGGATTGAACTCAGGGGCATTCTACCTCCGAGCTATACCCCCAGCCCTATTTTTTTATTCTTTATTTTGAAACCGAGTCTCACTAAGTTGCGGAGTGCCTCACTATGTAGCTGAGGCTGGCCTTGAACCCGGATCCTCAGGTCTCAGCCTCCCGAATGCTGGGATTACAAGCGTGCGCCACCACGCCCGGCATGTGCAAGTTTTTATGTAGAAGTATGTTTTCTTTGCTCTTGGATAGATAGAGTGATGCGTCTCATGGCATTTCTGTCGTTTGTCATTCAGCTTTTTGAGGAGCTACCAAACTTTGCAAAAGTGGCTGTACCATTTTATGTTCCCACCAGCACTGTATGAGAGTCCCAGTTTCTCCCTCCTCACCAACACTTTTCATTGTTGTTATACCCATCCTAATGAATATAAAGTGGTGTTTGTTATAATTTTTCTTTCTTTTGTGGTGCTAGAGATTGAACCCAGGGTCACCTGCATGCTAGACAAGCACTCACCCACTGAGCTACACCCCAGCCCTGTACTTTTTTTTTTTTTTCCCGATGCTGGAGATTGAATTCAGGTGCATTCTACCTCTGAGCTACACCCTCCAGCCTTATTTTTTATTCTTTATTTTGAGACAGGGTCTCACTAAGTTGCGGAGGGCCTCACTAGGTAGCTGAGGCTGGCTGCGAATCCGGATCCTCCAGTCTCAGCTTCCCAAATGCTGGGATTACAAGCGTGTGCCACCACGCCTGGCTTAGCCTTGTACTTTTGATTTTCATTTCCCTAATAACTAATGATTTTAATATCCTTTTATGTATTTATTGACTATTTGTATATAGTCTTTGAAGAAATGTCTGTTCAAATTCTTAGCCTATTTTTATTTGGATTATTTGTCCTTTTATGATTGAGTTGTAAGAGTTCTTTATATATATATGGACACAAGTCCCTGGTCACATACATGAATTGTATTTTCTCCCAGTCTGTGGCTTGTCTTTTCACTTTTTTTTTTTTTTTTTTGGTAGTAGGAATTGAGCCCAGGTTTACTGTACCTCTGAGCTACAATTCCTGACCTATTTTCTCATTTTTTATTTTGAAACAGGGTATGGCTGTGTTGCTGAGAGTCTCACTAAGTTGCTGAGACTGGCCTCAAACCTGCAATACTCCTATCTCAGCCTCCCAAGAACTGGGATTATAGATGTGCACCATGGTGTCCGGCCTCTTTTCACTTTCTTGTTGGTATCCTTTGTTGTACAAAAGCTTTTAATTTTGATAAAGTCCACTTTATTTTTTCATTTGTCACTTGAGCTTTTAAAGTTGTATCCAAAAAAAAATTGCCTAACTCAAGGTCACAAAGATTTATTACTGTGTTTTCTTCTAGGGATTTTATAGTTTTAGCACTTGCATTTGGATTGATGATCTGTTTTGAGTAAATTTTTCTGTATGGTGTGAGGTAGGAGTCTGTCTTAGTCTATTTTGTATTGCTACAACAGAATACCTGAGACTAGATAATTTATAAAGAAAAGATATTTATTTTCCACAGTTCTGCAGCTTGGAAGTCTAAGATCAAGGGACTGCATCTGGTGAAGGCCTTCTTGCCACATCATAACATGGCAGAAAGTATCACATAGTGAGAGAGTGAGAGTATGCAAACTACGGTCTGTCTTCCTCTTAAAGTCAGTAATCCCATCATAGGCTCCTGCACTGAGCACCATCTAACCCTAATTACCTCCCAGATACCTCACCTTCAAATATAATCAACATAAGAATTTGAAGATTAAGTTTCCAACACATAGCCAAGCATGGAGGCACAAGCCTGTAATCCCAGTACTTAGGAGGCTAAGATAGAAGGATTGCAGGTTCAAGGCCAGCCTCAGCCACTTAGCAAGACCCTGTTTCAAAATAAAAAATAAAAATAAGGCTGGGGGTGTAGCTTGAAGGTAGAATGTTTCTGGGTTTTCAACCCTTGGTACCCCCCCAAAAAAGTTTCCAACATAAACTTTTGGGGGATATATCTGGTTATCCCAGCACCTTTTATTAAAAAAATAATATTTTCCCCCATTGGATTTCTTTTTTTTTTTTTTTTTTTTTTTGCGGTACTGGGGATTGAACTCAGGGGCATTCTGCCTCCGAGCTATACCCCCAGCCCTATTTTTTATTCTTTATTTTGAAACAGGGTCTCACTAAGTTGCGGAGTGTCTCACTAGGTAGCTGAGGCTGGCCGCGAACCCGGATCCTCCGGTCTCAGCCTCCCGAATGCTGGGATTACAAGCGTGCGCCACCACGCCCGGCCCATTGGATTTCTTGGAAACATTGTCAAAAACCACTTGGTCATATATCATAAATGTAAAGATTAATTTCTGGATTTTTTTTTTTTTTTTTTTTTTTTTTTTTTT
>PVLC010039674.1:0-14183 GCA_004027655.1 Graphiurus murinus
AACCATTGCCATAGTGAAGGCAGCTTGAGGCCCATATTGCATTACCGCCTCTTTTATCTGCTTCACGCACTTGAAGTCTAATGGTTCATGAAACCTTTGCCTTTCCCGATCCTGAAACACAGGGAAAATACTTTGGCTAACAAATTCACCCCATCCTTGTGGCTCCGTTCTTATCTGTGGATTATATGGTAGAGGCAGGACAGGTGGCGCTGATGGTCACACCTCATCTATCCTTAATTTCCCCCATTCTTCCAGCAAGCCCTCTTTTGCTTGCTTGCTTGCACCTGCCGTCGTCATTCTATACTCCAACTCTTTTCCAGATAGTTCTTCAGTCTCTTCACCTGAGCTAGCTTCCCCTCCTCAGGCCGTGCAAGACGACTCTTCCTCAACGCTTTCCAGCTCCTCAGCCCCCTTTCTCACAGCTGCTTGACATTTTTCCTTGGGACTGGCTAAACAAGTTTGAATCAAAGCCCAAATGGGTAAAGTTCCGAGGGGTAACGAGCTCTCCCGTTCCACTTTCCTTAAGTCCTCTCCTAGACGTTCCCACTGATATACAGTTAGTAACCCTTCCTCCGCAATCCAAGGGGCTACCTTCATGACTGTGCGGCAAAATCGCCGTAGGGTATCTATTTTCACCGCAGTTCCTCTCGTTCGGAGCAGCTCCCCCAAGGTCTGCTCCATGTTTCGCTTAGAAACCTCTGATCCCATAACTACTTCTAAATTTTAAACTATACTTCTTTTAAAACTCAGTCACTACACCGCAGACTTTCCTATTTCGTTGCCTCACCGCAAACTCTTATATCTCGTTGCTTTTCCGCAAACTATCTCGTTGCTTTACTGCAAACTTTCATATCTCGTTGCTTTACTGCAAACTTTCATATCTCATTGCTTTACTGCAAACTTTCCTATCTGGTCGCCTTCCTGCAACCCTCAACCAGGCCTGCCTTCCGTCACTTCCCTCGTGACTCTCAACTCACAATATCCGTCGCCCAACGCGACCTTCAATTCTGACGCTACATAGCCATTTCCTTGACTTAAAAACTTTGATAAAAACTAAATTACAAGTACCGGTACTATACTATTTTCAATATCTGTCGTCGCCCATGACTCGGGCCTTGGGACTTTCGAATTTCGAGGTTCTCCGAGTTTTGGGGTTCCCGGGTTTTGGGGTTCCCCGTACAGGCCACCACTTATCGGGCGCCCCAGGCTGAACCCTCAGCCATGAGGCCCCAATAAAAGACGCCGGCTAAATGCTACTGGTTCGAACCTCTTTTATTATATCTCTCTCTTTCTGGGATCAAGGCGTTGCACAAACGATAACAAACACAGTGCAGAGGTCATCTTTCCAAATAGTGCTTTTTCCTACAAACTTTCAATAACCCCTCTCTCTAGCAACCCGACTTCCACTAGTAACCCACAAACTTTCTTCCCAGGACTTCCCCAGCAACCCGGCCAACCTCTTCCCAACCGCTTCTTCTTCCCAACCAATTCCTCCCAGAACTTCTCCCAGCAACTTCCCAGCCCAGCAACTTCCCAACCAGCCTTTCCCCAGCAGCTCTTTCAGCCGCGCTCTTTCTATGCGAGAGTTGGAGGCTTTTATAGCTGCACCAGGTCTAAGCCACGAGGTGTCTCATACAGCTCTCACCTGGCCCGGCCACGAGTCGGGCATGCTGGTACATGCGCTCTGGCATGGCACAGCCCTCGGATGTTATTCACCTGCAGCTGCTTCTGGCACTCTGCCAGGCGCCATCTAGAGGCGAGGTCTAGCCCGTGGAACTAGGCCCCCGACAAATTGGGTTATTTGTTGTGGGGTGCTAAATTGTTTTTATATTCTGGCTACCAATCCTCTGTTAGAGATGTACATGCCAAAGATTTTTTCCTTCCCTGGCATCTCTTTCTTCATGCTGTTGATTATTTTCTTTGCTGTGCAGAAGTCATTTATTATATGTCATTTCATTTGTTGATTCTTGATTTTACTTTCTGAGTTTTTGGGGTCTTATTGAAGAATTTGATGCCTGCACCTACCTGATATAGGAAATCACCCTTTTATACAGATATCAATGCTTTCTTGAGGATGGATCCCTCTACACTTCAACTTCTGCCATTATACTCCATAATCCAACACTGATGCCCCACAAACTAGGTTTTCATTTGATTTTTGGAGAGGGTAACAACAGTCAATCTATAAGAGGGTTTTTTTTTCTGTACTTAATGAATTTATGGTTCTGTGATTATCACTAAGTTGGAAGATTCTTTTTCCTTATAACCTTTCATGCTCTCACCCTACCCCGTGTTGGCCTGCCTCTACTTCTACCTAGATAATTCTTAGCTTTTAATACTGCAAAGATTTCTTCTCTCCCTTTTTGTGGTTTTCTCATTTTGGAAGTACTACTTGGTGCATTATATTTGTTGAAGTTTTCTCAAAACTCTTAGATATTTTTTTCTTAGTTTGAATTTATTTGGAAAGATTTTATTGATGTACTTTCAAGCTCTATATATTTTTTCCCTCAGCAATGTTAGGTAGAATGCCCCTGAGTTCAATCCCCAGTACCACAAAAAAAAAAAGCATGAAAGAAATGTTGAGAATGTCAGAGCCCAAATAAATAACATTGACAGTCTTTGGTCGAATTTGTAATTTTGGAGTTTTGATGTATAGTTTGAATCTGAAAAAGTAAGGTCAGGGGATGAAGTAAATGAAAAAAGGCAGAAATAATTAATATTATATATATATATATATATATATATCTCAGCTTCATCCAAAAAGCTTCATCCAAATGATATCTATATTATTATCAAAGGTTAGTGAGGTAGAAAGTCTCTGGTAACAGGAAGGAAGATATCGAAGAGCACAGTACAGCTTAATGCTCAAATAATCATCGACAAAAAGAGGTATTACTCCATGTATATATCTCTGCAAAATCTTTTCACAAAATTCACCCAAGTGCCCATGGACATAGGAATGGATAAAGAAAATGTGTTATATGAGCACAATAGAATGCTATCCAGCCACTAATTAGTCCAATGTTATCACTTGCCGGAAATGCATGAAATTGGATATCATTATGTTAAGTAATACTCAGACTCAGAAATACATGTATTACACACTTTATCATGTGTGTGAAATTTAGCCAGGGATAGAAATTTAGACAGAGGTAGAAGAGACACATTTATAGGAGACAAACGACATGGGAAAGTGGAAAAGGAAGGGCAAAAAAGGATTTGATATATGAATATGTTCAAAGTTATATATATGTGCAAATGTACCACAATGAAACCTATTATTCTGTATTAGCAATATGCAGCACTAATAACATAAATGTTTAATGAAAACAGTAGTAAAATTGTAGCATATTTATTGGTGATCATAGATGCAAAAATCTTCAAGAGAAAATTAACAGAATTTGAAACCCTATTAGGATTTATTTCTGGGATATAAGATTGGTTCAACATACACAGGTCAATAAATGTGATATAGTCCATGAACAGGTAAGGTAAAAATAATAATATTCTGCCAGTTGAAGCCAGTGAAGCATTTACAAAATTAAACTTTCTTTCCTGATAATTTTCATCAATTTAGTCATGCAAGAAATGTATTGCAATATAATACAGGTCATATGAGACAAGCCTGCTGCAAACATCATAGTCATTGGTGAAAAGTTGAAAGGTTCATCTCTAAGACAATGAACAGGGTAAAATTGTCACTTCTAATCAGTAGAGTACTGGTTGTACTGGTCAGACATATTATTCAAGAGAAAGAAATTAAAGGCACAAGGCTCCAAATCAGGAGGGAATAAATGATTTCAGACAACCTGATCTTGTACGTAGAAAATCATAAATACTACAGGAAAAGCCACACAACAATGTGCACTCAGGCAATGACTATCATTCAATTTAGTACTAGAATGTCTAACCAGAGAAATAAGGCAATAAAATAAAGATCCTAATTGGAAAAAAGAAGTTCAACTCTAATATTGGTTAAAATGTAAACCTAGATATATTTGAAATCTAAGCTGGTTTATAGAATTATATACCCTTTAGCCCAAAAGTTCTATTTATAGGAATCTGGCAGTAGTTGTATCCACAGGCTTCTGTTTTACTTCTTCTTCTACAAGCCTATTTCCCTGTGGGACATGAAAGAACTTCTCTGATGGGTCATTCTGAGAAAATCATTGGGTTTTCTCTGCATAGCTCTGCCTGCTTTACTCTTGGAACATGACTGATCAGGATTTGCTCTGGGAGAGGAGCATCCCTTTTTATTTTCATTCTTGCCACAGTCTTCTGGGGAATGACCTTCCCACAGAAAACATCAATTCTTCCAAGAATTGATTCTTCCAAGAACTCTCCCTCATGCAAGTTGTCAAGGACTTCAGATTCTAAATGGGGCCATGAGATCACCCCTGACAACAAAACAGCAGCAACGTTAATATCTGGGTTAGGATGATGAAGGAGTGGCATCCTCTCTCACCACTCTCTGTGCTTGGTTATAATTAGACTTTAGAAATGGTGGAGACATGAGACTGAAAAAGTACTGGTTTACTGAGCAGTAAGTTGAAAAAGATAGCTTGTCAACAAGATCACCTACTTTAATTGTTACAAAAAAGAGATAACTTCTATTGTTTGAAGTACTGAACCTTTTGGTCTATTTTTTCTAACACTTGATGTTGCCTTAAATCATACAATATCCTAGAACTAACATAGTTATAATAATTTAGACACCAAACCAATGTAAATTTGTCTCAAAATTAAGCTTCATTATAGAAGTAGAATATCATAGTGTTAACGAGGAGAGTGGAGAAATGAACAAATCTAAATTCATGTTGCTGGTGATGCACATCTCAGGACAAGGCACTTGTGTGGTGTGGCAAAGAAGGACAGAGAGCAACACCTGACACAACCACTAGAGTACTTCTAATGTGAGACTAGCATATTTTAAAACATACTAATTGTGCACTGCACAGGCAAGTTCCTACATTAGGGAAACTACTAGAGTAATTTTGTTTTGTTTTTGCCATAATGGGGTTAGATCTCAGGGGCTCTCTAAGTATGAAATACACCCCAGTTCATTCATTTGTTGCTTTGAAACATGGTCTCACCAAATTGCTGATGGTCTCTTTAGATTGCTGAGGCTGATTGCAACCCTGTGATCCTCAAGTATTACCCTTCCAAGTACTGGGCTGACAGGCACATGCCACTATACCCAGCTTAAAAGAGAATTTTTAAGTGATTCTGAGGAATACAAACCTCTCAGACTGTTACTGGGATTGAATTTAGGAGTGTTCTACCTTTGACCTGCACCTCTAATCCATATTATATTTAATTTTGAAACAGGATCATGACAAGTTGCCGAGAGTCTTGCCTTGATCTTGTGATTCTCCTGTTTCAGACTCTCAAATACTAGGATTACAGTCCTGAGACCCTTACTCTGCTCTGGGTATGCTTAAAACCTGTAAAATTGAATGTAGAGTATGTTGATAACAGTTGATGTGATCTCTATATTTTTTATTTTATGTGAACACACAAATATATCAAAGAAGTTCATAACAAACACTTGAATTTCAAGAACAATTTGAGAATAAATAATTGGCTGCAGTCCAAAGTCACAAGAGTATACCATTATTCAAGAACAAAACTCATAAAGCCAAGTCAGTGACATGAAAATAGTTACTCCTCTTAGTTATATATTCTTTCCTTACCTCTAGTTTGTTCAAAATGCAGTACTCATAGTTCCTAAAACATTGGTTAGACCTGAGAGTTGAAAACACTAGGCCAATATTCAGAACTACATCATTCTGTGAAATGCAGAATTCCTAGGTGTTTTTTTCCTTGCATAGACCAGCAATCCAGCAACAGAAAACAGTTGAGACCCCACTGACATTGTGAAAAAAGGGTCTCCTGCTTCAGAGAGCTATACCTGTAATTTTGCCCTTATTCATCCTGTTATACAGTGCCTATCCAGGTAATCATGGCTTTCCACTAAGGACTCCTTGTCAATCTGATTTCAAATACTCCTCCCTTCCCAGGATTTCCTATCCTCTTTTAAGTTTCTGTTATTCTCTACACTATTTATTGTTCTCCAACACACTACATGAGTTCACTTGGAATATTTTGTTTATTTATATATAATATATACCAATACAGATATAACTCCTTAGACTTGGGACATAGGGCAAATCACTGTAGTATAGTATTTTTACATGATACTGACAAACCTTAAAAATTCAACAATTTATTACTTGGGAAAAGAAACATGCTGTAAAAGCAGTGCAAGGCAATTGCTAACAGAAAATTAAGAATTAATCTCTTTGGACAACTAAAGGCTATAGAATATGCTTAGGAAAGGGTATACAGGGACATTAAGGTTCTGGTATTTCTTAAGCAAGGTTGTCAAACAAGGGTGCTTATGTAATGAAAATTCCTTAAATAGTACATGGACATTTTTTCCTTTAATTTATATTAGATTTTAAAACAGTAAATTTAGATAATTGTTGAGTGACTGTTGGATGAGCAGAGACTCTTTTGCTATACAACAATCAATCATGAGTTACAAAAAGCACGCATGTGGAGTGTATCCATGATCCCCAAGCTGGTACAAGCTGGTAATGGTATACAGAAACGAATTGCTTTGTTAGAAAAAGTTATTCCTGAAAAACATGTTCCAGGAAGAATTATTCTAAATTTCTTCATGTCTTTTTTCACTACAATTGTTCCCAGGTTTTAAACCTCATCTCTTGATCTAACTGCTGGAAAATGAATTTTATAAATTATAAATGATAATTTGTTATCTTAAGGGGAAGTGGTAGAAGAGAAAAATGTCTGAAAGTTCTAACTGGATTAGGAAAATATACTCTCCCATGATAATGGTTCCCCTTTTCCATAGATCTGTCTTCTACACTGATGTGTTGAGGTCCCAGTGATGAAGCTCAGTCTCTTCCATGAGGTTGTCCTTCTGTTTTCCCCAAGGCTTTGCCTAAGCTTTGAACCGTGGTGATTCACCTGGTTACAGTCACTGTTTAGACAGTCCAAAATCCAAATTTCCTACTTCCTTTTTTATGAGATCATAATGAAGAAGTACATATTACTATCTTTCTACCATCAGACCTTATGATGTCTTAAAAATTCATTTTTACTTTAAAAAGAGGAAAGTCACAGACAGAGTAAACTAACCAAAAGGAAGCATATTTTTGAGCAGATATTATGTTTTCATTGTATTTCTTTCTTTTTGTGTGTGTGTGATACTGGAGGTTGAACTCAGAGGCATTCTACCTATATTTTTATTCTTTATTTTGAAACAGGGTCTCACTTAAATGTGGAGGGCCTCCCTATGTAGCTGAGGTTGGTTGTGAACTTGCAATCCTCCTGTCTCAGCCTCCCAAGTACTGCTAGAGATTATGTTTTCAAATAAATAATTGTATTTCATTCTCACTTTAACCTTTTGCTAGATCTGCAGATGATTAAGATGAGAAAAAATGTGATCTATAACACTGCTGTGTTGTAGACACACTGACATCTTGATTAGTCATCAGGGGTGTTGAATTTGAAGGTCTGTCTCTCTGATCCCAGAGCAAGTACACTGGAACTGACTAGTTCCAATGACGACAAGGACACTTGATCACAAGACTAGAATCATGTTTAGTGAAATGCATTCATTTCAAGTTACACTCTGCATTCATATGATAACATTGCTAATTTTTATCAATTATGTCATTGAAAATTAATTCCTTTGTCTTCTGGAAGGAACTTGCTCAAGTAAGTTTTTCTTGAATTGCTGCCTGATCTTAGGAGGATGACATAGCACTTGGGAAGGAATATACACCCCAATAGGTCAATGTGGGAAGCCAAGATTGAGAAGGATTCCAAAGACGCCATGGATCTGCCTTTGGTTCTGAGGAAGGTGGGTATGAAACAGATCCACATGCTACAAAAAACTGGCAAGCTTAATGTGATCATTTTGGCCTCACTGAAAGTGTCTGGAAGGCTCCTGGTCAGAAGTGCAATCATCAATCTCAGAAGTGCCAGGAAGTCCAAGTAACCCAGAATGCAGTAGAAGGTGGTAGAGGAGGCCTCATTGAAGAGCAGGACCAGGTGGCCAAACTCTGACTTTGACTCCACATCAGAGAAATGGGGAGAAGTTCACAACCAGATGGTGCAAATGCAGCCTTGAACCAGGGAGCCAATGAAGACCATAGCAGTTGAGCCTCAGGTCACCATCCTCAACTGCAGTGGAAATTATCATCCTGCAGGAGGTTGTAGAAATCCTGAAAAGCAATGTACTAATGCAGCAAAAGCAGAATTCTTAGAATAAAGAGATAAATCCAGAAATCATCAATGCATCAATGTTAATGGAATTTATATTTTAACATGACTCCTCAGTCTCAATATTCAATTCTCTCCAAAATCAAATGTTAAGAAAGTGGAAGAAGGATTCTAATGTCACAATGTTTAAATATTATGAGTTTCTGAGTTATGAATTTACATAACATCCATCATCAGACATGGATATCATGAAAGACAGGAGAATTATAGGGGTCTTTATATGGGATCTATTACTTATTGTATTTTCAACATGAAGAATGTGAGATGTTGGAGACCATATTTAACTACCCATGTTTTGCTAAAATCGACCAGGCATTGTGTGTTGACATTATAGACCTAGGAAATAGTAACCTGGATATAGATGCTTACCATGCTTGTACTGAGATATTGTTGAGGGGCTTTGGAACAATCACTACATTAGGACAATAGGTCTTGTAGGGGCTACAAAACCTCATGTATTGTTTTGTATGTTATGTTGCCATGGTATAACTAACGTTCCCATGTTATTTTTCTTGTATAAGTTTCCTGGTGTCGTGGTATAAAAAGGTCCTGTGAAATAAACTCAGTGTCAGCCATCCCAGTAACAGACTTAGTATTGACTTTGTCTTTAATCCTCACTCCCCCCTTCAGAACTGTTCTACTTTGTCGCGGGTTCAACAGTGAGAGCACTTTGGGTTTCTCTATTCTTGGCATAAAATCCAAATTCTTTTTTTTTATTAATTTTTTTTTATAATCCGTACATTGTAAGCAGACATCTTTGTTAGGTACAAATTGAAAACAACAAATGTGCCCACTTTTCTCATTTGACCCCTTCCCCCTATTCTCACCCGCTCCCTCGCCCTCCCTCCCTCTCAGGATCAATTTAGTGAGTAACCTTGATGTACATTAGGGTGTTCTCGCCCCCCCCCATCAATCCCTTTCCATTAAATCAACTTCTTTGTTTATCGAGGGTCTCTCCTTTTTCCATCCGAAGACCCTCTTATGCCCCATCTTCTCCCTAGTATCTGCATATTAGGGAGAACATATGCTAACAAATGGTGTTGGCAAAACTGGTTAACCATATGCAGGAAAATGGAAATAAACCCCACTTTCTCACCCTGTGCAAGAGTCAACTCAAGGAGGATCATAACCTGGAAGTTAGGTTGGAGACCTTGCAGCTACTTGAAGAGGGCATAGGACCAACACTTCAACACAAAGGTACAGGTAAAAACTTTCTCAACAAGACCTCCAAAGCAGCCGGGTGTGGTGGGGCATGCTTGTAATCCCAGCATTTGGGAGGCTGAGACCAGAGGCCCGGGTTCGAGGCCAGCCTCAGCTACTTAGTGAGGCACTCCGCAACTTAGCGAGACCCAGTTTCAAAATAAAGAATAAAAAATAGGGCTGGGGGTGTAGTTTGGAGGTAGAATGCCCCTGAGTTCAATCAATCCCCAGTACCAGAAAAAAAAAAAAAAAGACCTCCAAAGCACAAGCAACTAAGCAACTCAAAGGAAGATCAATACATGGGATTGCATTAAACTGAGGAGCTTCTGTGCAGCAAAGGAAACTGTCAAGAACCTCAACAGAGAGCCTACAGAGTGGGAAAAGATTTTTGCCAGTTACTCTACAGATAGAAGTCTAATATCTAGGATATACAAAGAACTCAAGAAAATCACAACCAAGAAAACAAATAACCCAATTAAAAAATGGGCAAAGGATCTAAATAGACACTTCACAGAAGAAGAAATACAAATGGCCAATAAATGTATGAGGAAATGTTCCACATCATTAGCAATCAGAGAGATGCAAATCAAAACCACCTTGATATTTCACCTAACCCCAATCAGAAAGGTAATCATCAAAAACACGAACAACAACTGCTGGTGAGGATGTGGAGAAGTGGGAACTCTAATACATTGTTGGTGGGATTGCAAACTAGTGCAACCACTTTGGAAAACAGTATGGAGGATCCTCAGACAAATGGTAATGAGCCTACCATGTGATCCAGCAATACCACTTCTGGGTATCTACCCAAAAGAACAGAAACCAAACTATCAGACCAACACATGTGTATCTATGTTTATAGCTGCACATTTCACAATAGCCAAACTATGGAAGCAGCCAAGATGTCCATCAACAGATGAATGGATTACAAAACTATGGGATATGTACACAATGAAATTTTACTCAACCATAAAGAAGAACAACATTATGTTATTTGCAGGGAAATGGAGGCAACTGGAAAACATTATGTTAAGTGAGATTAGCCAATCACAAAGAGTAAGGAAGCATATGTTCTCCCTAATATGCGGATGCTAGGGAGAAGATGGGGCATAAGAGGGTCTTCAGATGGAAAAAGAGAGACCCTCGATAAACAAAAAAGTTGATTTAACCGAAAGAGATTGACGGGGGGAGCAGGGACACCCTAATGTACATCAAGGTTACTCAACTAAATTGAACCTGAGAGGGAGGGAGGGAGAGGGAGCGGGGTGGGAATTGGAGGAAAGGGTCAAATGAGAAATGTGGGCACATATGTCATTTTTAATTTGTACCTAACAAATAAAATTCATTTACTTACAGTGATACATTAAATATATATTATATATGATCATGTGGTGGGGAGAGATACTTTTTCTCTTCTTCATGTTAAAAATTCTTCCTTTTGCTTGTTCCTTATCAAAAATGCAGTTTTTCCAAATGTATTTAAAAAATAGGCCTTTCTGTCACATGTATTTCAAGTATATATTTCTAAAACAAATACCTTAGAAAGTGTTCAATTTGGAAAAATATAAATACACATAAAAATAGACTAATCAAATGAGCCTCAGAAGTACACCATCAAGCATCAACAAATTTAAAAATTATATTCTTATTTATTTTTTTATTTATTAGTTTCTTATTTTATTGCCTCTAGTAAAACTTTTTATTTAAATGCTTTCTGTTTTCTTCCCAAATGTAGATGTTAATCTTTTTTTGTACTTTAATGATTTTTCTCTTCTTTCTTTTCTTTAAATACTAAAAGTATATATTCATTCATCAAGTAAAATCACAAACATCTGATAAGTACTTATGTTCAAGAATCAAAGTTTTTAAATTGATAAGTATAAAATGTCTATTAAATATTCAAGTTTAGATGCCTGGTGAGCAGGTGGACATACAAATCTATGGTTTGGGTTGAATTCTAGAGTGGACATATAAATTTGAAAAATCATTTAGAAAATGTGTGTTTGTGGAAAAAGGGAAAAGAGTTTGGTCTAAGCCATGGAGTATTAGGAGCTTCAAGAGATGTAGAAGCTTCACTAAAGTAAAAGGGTAATGTGTACTATATTTTAGAAATCAATTGAGGAGAAGAAGTAATGCTGGATTGATTTAGGAACATGTTTCAAAGAAAAAAGAATGGTCAATTTTTTTTTGCATGTTTCATTGGGCTATTTGGGTTTTTTATTGATACATTATAGTCTTACATTGCGGCGCGCAAGTGTCTGACCAGCAGACAAAGAACGCCACAAACAGGTTCCTTCTATGCAAAGCTTTACTCAGGCAGTTGACTTACAGAGAGAAAATGGCCCCGATTGCGTTTCCGCCCCTAGCTTATATACTAGCTTCTGACCAATCCCGAGCCGGCCCGTTCTGAAAGCCAATTGGCCAGGAATATATCGCCCGACCCACCTCCGCACGGATCTCCCGGCCATGCCCTAGTAAGGAGTTGTTTGTGTCAGACAGTTGCTTCCGCCACGCGCCGTCTTTTGGGCATAACGGCTCTCCACATTACATAATAATGTAATTCTTAGTGATAGTGATATATATGGACATAGCACTTAGTGAGTTGACCCAAACTCCTTCCCCACCAACTCCCTGCCCTATACTGTATATTGAGATTGACATTGGTATTCTCACATATGTATGTGATATCAATGGAAGTGATCTCCACACACCTGCTTCCCCTACACCTTCTCCCTGTCTCCAATTGAGTTTTTCCTCCATTGTCAGAAGTTCTCTTATATCACAATCACCCCCTATTTTCTGTATCTGGGAGAAAACATCTGACTGTTCTCTTTCTGTGACTGGCTAAATTCAACATAATGTTCTCCAGGTCTATCCATCTAATTTTGTTCTTTTTTATTGCTGAGTAAAATCCATATATATATATATATGTGTGTGTGTGTGTGTGTGTGTGTGTGTGTGTGTGTATGTGTGTGTGTGTATCCCATAATTTTGTAATCAACTCATCTGTTGATGGACACCTAGATTTGTTCCATAATTTGATTGTTTCATAATTGGCCATAAACATGGATATGAATATATCTCTACAATATTCTAATTTCAGTCCCTATGGAAAGATGCCTGGGGTGCTATAGCTGCATGGTAGATCCATTCTCAGTTTTCTGAGGAATCTCACAATGATCTCAATAGCAGCTGCACTAATTTGCAATCCCACCAACAGTGAAGAAGAGTTCCTATTTTCCAAATCCTCATCAGCATTTATTATTGCTTCACTTCTTGATGATTGCTAATTGGGGTTAGATGGAATCTCAATGTAGTTTTAATTTGCATCTTCCTGAATGTTAATGATGTTGAACATTTTCTCATGCACTTATGGGCAATTCGTAGTTCTTCTTTTGTGAAATGTATATTCCAAATGCCCTTTATCAGAAGAATGTCTGGCAAAGATCTCATAGTTTGTAGGAGCTCTGTGGACTCTGTGGTTTCCTTTGATGAGCAGAAACATTTTAGTTTCATACCTCACCATTTGTTGATCCTTGTTTTAATTTTATTAGCTGTGTGGGTCTTATTGAGGAAATTTCTGCATGTGCCACAATGGCCCCACAAGGTTTGCAGAGGTTTGATTGGAAATGAATCACTATTTCCCTTTCTGTCTCCTCAATGAAGGATCCTTCAATCTCTGTCAACATCCGCTTTCAAAATATCCAGCCCGGGAAAACCTGAACAGTCTGATTCCTTCTAATACAGTTTCCCATTTATGAAACGTGGTTTTTTTGTAAATATTATCAATAATTTTCTTATATTTCAATGTCTTAAAATGGTATTTTGCATATATATTGGGTGCTAGACACCATCCTCACACATGTTAGGCAACCAAAAATAGTCTGACATTATTCCTTCAAATAGGGTCTTTCCTTCATTCCTTCTATTCTTCCTTCTGGGATCCAGATCTCATTCTATCCTGCTTGCCTGTTATTTTGCAAACATGGCTGTGTTCTGCATAATGCATCAGATGTACTCTTTGTACATTTCAGCCCTGTCCAAACATCTATTAACCCACTAACTGAATTTTTTAATCTAAACATTTTTACTTTGCATTTATTTTTCTTAAAAACTGGCAGTTGAACCCATGGACATCCTACCTTCAAGCTTCACACAAAGCCCTTTCTACTTTTTATTTTGAAAAAAGGTCTCACTAAATTCCTAATGCTGGCTTCCAATCTGCAATTCTCCTGTCTTAGCTTCCCAAGTGTTGGAATTACTGGATGTATGGGCCACCTCTTTAAGACTCAATGCAATCTCAATCAAAATTCCACTGAGATTTTCCTCAGAAATTGGAAAACAGTTCTAAAATGTCTATGGAACCACAAATGACCTCCAACACCTACTGCAATCTTAATCAAGAGCAATAAAAGCATAGACATTGCATGCTCTGATTTCAAATTATATTACAAAACAACAGTAATAAAATCAGGTGATATTAGCATATAAATAGATATATAAAGCAATGAACAGAGAAGCAGTTCCAGAAAAAAAAAACAAAAACTGGCAGCAGGTCAACTCTCATTGAGAAAAGCACCAAGAATACAAAATGAGGTAAAGATAATCTCTTTGATAAATGTTGTGAGGATAACTGGCTCTTCTTTTTTTTTTTTTTTTTTTTTTTTTTT
>PVLC010039675.1:0-14184 GCA_004027655.1 Graphiurus murinus
ACACACACACACACACACACACACACACACACACACACACACACACACACACTCTGCTACTGCTGAATTAGTCCCAGTCCCATTTATACTTTGTAAATTTAAATAAAATCCTTAAGGTATTTATGTATCTCTTAAAAAAGATTCACAACAGTTGAAATAAGGTTATGTCTATACAAGAAGTTTTCACTACCAATCTCACTAGTATGTAAGGGGAGCAAGGGTGGTATATGGAGGGAAATACACCAAGTGCTGTGTGCATGTATGTTTGTATCACTTTGAGTCTCACTATGATGTATAATTACATCGCACCAACAAAAGTATAGAAAGAAAAATGATTCACGCTGGGACCAACTTTTTTCATTGACTAAAGAGGCGTTGGCTTTAAAACAGACACAGAGTTGACACAGGGCTGAGGGACAAAGTCAAACCATAAAGTATGGACACACAATCCAAAGGAGAAGAGGCCACACAGCAAAATACCTGTTAGTCCTCCGAAGATAAAATAGCAATCTGACTTTTTTATCCTCAGGCCATGTCCCGTATCAGGTGGCTCCAGTTGCTTCAGTGGCACAGGGCCATGCCACACATATCATGTCTGTCCGGTGAGATTAAGTGAGAACAGAAATTCTTCCAATTGGGCTGCCAATAACTGTACTGAGATTTAAAACCTGTAATCTAGTGGTGACTTTGAACTAGGATGAAGTGAGGAGCTGAACCTATCAAGACTTGGTCATTCTTGCTGTGGTCTTCAGGGTAGAACATCCTATTTTCTTTGGCAGCATATCCAGTCCCATATGTCAAAACTCGAGAACACATGGAGCCTTCTATGAAAGCACGGTGTGTTATCTGCCAAAACGATATTAAACCAACCAAATTCATCTGGTGTTTTCTGTAAATAATTCACTATTCTTGTCTAGCATCTTGCAAGTATTGACTATGTTTGTGAAAATAGAACTCTAGGGATGACTTAGCCTGTTTTCTGTGATTTCACTAAGGAAAGAGCATATTGTTTTATTTGTAGATTGCATGTCAGCAATGTTTTGATATTATAACTCCATGTTAATATACTATTCTTGGCACCATGAAATCACATTATTACCCAAACTAAGTATTATTTCTTTGAAAGTTAGTAGTATATATATTTTACAATCACATGATTAGCAAAAAATAGTAGTATATATCATATAGAAGGCCCTACTTCATAGAGTGGAGAAGGGTACTAGAACATCTAGTATGCAGTTTCTGCTATCCAGAGATTGACTCATAGATAGGGAGATAATATATCAATTGATTAAGAAAGATAACCATACTACTAGCTTTTTTTGAACTAGGAATGACTATGCTATTATGTGAAGTGCTTTTCATAATTATCTCATTCAATTCTCATGATGGGCCAATGTGATACCTAGTATGTTCCCATGACAAGTGAGAACACTAAAGTTAACCTTGAACTTGAGGACCTTGACGGTGAAGATTCATTCCTTCTTTTGATCATTTCTGGAACATCGGATATTACCTAATGTAAAAATTCCAGGGAAGGAGAGTGCTACTTAGCAGTATTCACTCAGAGCCTCACAGCTCAGTTGGATTTTAGTGAGTGGGGAAGAAGGGGGAGCATTGCAGGCAAAGGAAAGGGAAATCCCAAAGGTCGAACACTTGAAAGCAAATGTGGTGAGAACAGCTGGGCTCAAGTGAGTACACACAGGCAGGCTGAGGGTGAAATTCAATCCCCTCAACAAACATCTCCAAAAGACTGGCAGAAAAGTCTTTTGGGGACAAACTGTTGAGTGCTTTAAGTGCAAAATGAAGGAATTTAAACACAGAAAGTGGTGAGTCAAAAACTACTTAACACATGTCTAAACTTCAAGTATAGAAAGAATAAGGCAAAGTTTCATCTTCCATTATGCCATGATTGTACTCCGCACACATAATCACTGTTTGTACTTTGGGTACAACCTTCTTTGTGTGTGTGTATGTGTTACTGGGGGATTGAAACCAGAGATGTTCTACTTCCAAGATATACCCCCAGACCTTTTTATTTTTTATTTTGAAACAAGGTCTCGCTGGGCATGGTGGTGCACGCTTGTAATCCCACTACTTGGGAGGCTGAGATCGGAGGATCACAGGTTTGCTGCCAGCCTCAGCTACTTAGTGAAGCCCTCTGCAACTTAGTGAGACCCTATTTCAAAATAAAGAATAAAAAATAGGACTGGGGGTATAGCTTGGAGGTAGAATACCTCTGGGTTCAATCCCTAGTATCACAAAAAAAAAAAAAAAAAAAAAAAGAGAAAGAAACCGGGTCTCATTTAAATCTGTGATCCTCCTGTCTCAGCCTCCCAAGTACTGGGATTACAGGAGTGCGCCACCATGCCAGGCACTAGACATGCTCAGACAATCCATCTATTTTTACCTGGGAATGTACTGTGAACACCTTTGCATGTCAATACATACCATGGAAGCATTTGAGTAACTTCAAGCATTTCAAAGCTTGGATGCACAAAAAATAAAAATGCCAAAAACCTCAACCCTAGTAAATATGTATTAATATTATGTATGAATATCTTTGTATGCTTGCCCAATTATTTCTTTAGGCTAAATTCTTAAAAGTATAATTGTTGGATATATACTTATTTAAACTCAATATATACTTTCAAATGGCTCTCTGAAGAACTCCTATCAACTTATGCTCTTCAAGACATTCAAATAATTTTTTTTCCTCTGTATTTTCACCAATATTAAATCTTAGCAACAGAACAGCTTTCTGAGTAAAGCTGTGACAGGGTCATAGCTGTGGTATGTCAGGTTAGCTAGCCTATTCTGGGTCATTGTTTTTAATGCCTGACTCATTGTCTATTTAAAGTCTTCAACAAATGGACAAGAGGGTACTAAGAAAGTGAAGATTTATAACATATTAGGAAGAGTGACTAAACATAAAATCAATCTTGCCTGGCAGAAAACTAATTGCATTGCATTAAGCTGCTGGTTCTCAAACCTTAGTGCACCTTGAAACCATCTGAGGAGCTTTAAAAACTATGAGTGTCTGGGTCTCACTCCCCAGGTCCTCATTTAATTAGCCTATGGTGTAGCATGAGCATTGAGATTTTTTTTTAAAGCCTGGTAGGTGATTCCAGTGTGAGCCACAACCAAGTGTCTGTTTTAGATGGCAACTTCCTGAACTCTAAGCCTACCGACCTCATAAAGACATCACTTCTTCTTTTCCTGAGGTCTTGTTAAAAGAATGAGAATTAATAGTATGATTCAAACCAGGAACTATACACTGAGAATCTAAAGAAATACATATATCTCTTCTCGGCAAAGACCTTGGATTTTTTTTTCCCCAGGATTTAATTTTATTTCTGTACCTTGAACCACAAAGACAAAGGAATATAAGTATTCCCAGGCCAGAGTCAGGCTGTATGTTAGGCCTTGGGTGAATGAAATAGAGGCCTCGTAAATCTGCAGAAAATAAAATAAACAAACATGGTTAACATGGTTCTTAGAACATTCTCTGTAAGATGAACTGTACTAGTCAGAGCAGGTCTGGCCTGACCGACATGCAGTGAAGGCAGGATTTATATGAGGTGACATTAGCAGAATAATGAATGACCTGTTCTTCAGGTATTTCTACTCATAAGAGCTAATTTCTCCTATCTTGTTACTATATAATCCTCAAGCATATTCACTGTGATTAATGATATTGGAAGGAAAAATCCCATCGTGTTTTGAGGGGTGACTGGGAGAATGAGTCACTCATTTCCCATAGACCTCAGGATGTTTTGGAGCCCCAGGTCAGCCTGTCGTTGCCAAGAAACAGCTGAAAGCCAACTTCTGACCTTCACAGATGAAAACTGACCTTCACTCTCCATGGCTGGAGAGCCTGATTTGTAGCATTTGCCATTCTTGTGTGAAACTCCCATCATGCCTACTTTCAAGCTACCAGGGTTTAACAACCAGCAATATTCCCAACCATTTAATAATAAACTTCTGGCCTTCAGAGATGAAAATCGAGCTGAGTGCAATGGTTATACTTGTAATTCCAGTACTTGGAAGGCTGAAAAAGGAGGATTGCAAGTTCGAGGCCAGCCTGGATAACTTAGTGAGATCCTATTTCAAAATAAAAAAATAAAAAAGATGCAGGTGAACTGGGTGTGGTGGTGCACACCTATAATCCCAGTATGTGGGAGGCTGAAACAGGAGGACTGTAGGTTCAAGGACAGCCTCAACAACTTAGTGAGGCTTTAGCAACCTAGTGAGACAATGTTTTAAAAAAGGGTGGGGGAACTAGGGGGCGTAGCTCAGGGGTAGAATGCCCTGGGTTTAATCCCCAGTGCCAAAAAAATAAAAAAAATAAAAATAAAAAAAATGATGGTGTAGCTTGGTGGTGACAGAGTACCCCTGGGTTCAATCCCCAATACCACAAAGAGGGAGAGAGCGTGAGAAAGAGGGAGAAGGATGAAAACTGAGCTCTAAATATCAGTATTCTGAATTTCCCATCTGTGAGGGCCATCATGCTCTAGGTGTGATGAGAAACAGGTTGCTGGCCGTTGGTGACAGAGCACCAGGCTGGGGATACATTTTCTGAGAGTTCACTGGAAACAGGATGCTTCCACCCTATCGTATGTTAGTATACCAGCTCTCAGGGCAGGAGTGGAAGAATAGGAAGGATTCGGGGTGGAGGGAACAGCTGGAGAGTCTGATTTGTAGCATTTGCCATTTTCTGTGAATACTCCCATCTCATCATGTCTGCTTTGAAGCCACAAAGGTTTAACAACCAGCTGGCAATATTCCCTACCATTTAATAATCAGCTCTTGCTGGGCATGGTGGCACACGCTTGTTATCTCAGTCCTTGAGAGGCTGAGACAGGAGGATTGCAGAATCATGGCCAGCCTCAGCTACTTTGGCCCTCGGCCTCTTAATGAGACCCTGTTTCAAAATAAAGAATAAAAAATAGAGCTGGGGGTGTAGCTTGGATGTAGAATACCCCTGGGTTCAATTCCCAGTACCATACACACACAAAAAAAGCAAAAACAAAAAACTCTCTGCAGCCTATAGGATACATTGTAATTATTAAGGCTAAAGTCTTTTTTTTTTTTTTTTGCCCAAAATTGAGTCTAAGTGAGCAGCAAATGCCAACTTACACCCAGACCACAAGTTCCTCAACACCTGACTCAAAGGCTCTAAATCTCACAATGGAAATGCTCTGCTATTAGCACTTCAAGAGGTTTATTTATAAGAATCTATAAAGAAGTCTAAAATTAAAATTAAGCAAAATCATTATTTTGGGCCAGGACTATGGAACAGATTGGGATTTAAAAATTGTTTAACAACTAAATCAACTTACCAATAGTAGTGACTTCATGCTTGACCAAGCTCCTCTTTTCACATAAGATTCAAACGCTTTTTTAGAAGTGAGAAGTCACTCCAAATCCCAATTTACTTGACCCAAATATGAGTTGTAAACTCTTTGGAAGAAAAGACTTCTCTCTTTTCTTACAAAATCCTATGTCTGTCAAGTGGATGGCTTCCAGAATTAAATAGGCATTGGTTGACCTGACTCCTATTTCAAAACGAAACCAGTCCACCTCTCCCTAGAAAAATATTTTCTATACACCTGTTATTGGGGATTAGTAATTTATTTAGCAGTGTTTCCTTAAAAATGTCCAAAATGTATGTAAAAGATGTTAACAAATTACTACTCAAAATAATCATGCTTTTCATGCAACCAAAAAAATAATATCAACTTGCATTTGTATAGTAGAGAGGTTAGTAGTAATCTGGAGTCTGAACAGAGGTTAGTTTGCATTTTAATGTGCACTGTGACTTTGAACAAGTTATATATCATCTCTAAGACTTAGAATACCCATTTGTGCAATGAACATAAAAGTTGTACTTACTTCATGAGTTTATTGCGAGGATTATAGGAGATCATGTAACACATGACATAGGCTTGGTGTTTAACAGATGAACAATAAGTCATGAAATTATTGTTCTATTATTATTTTGTTCCTTTACAAGGTTCTTTAATCAATTCAATCTCATATGATTTTTATTATGATTATAGAAAATATGTAAGATAAGTATTAGCATAGCTCTTTCTTTGGCACTGGGAATTGAACCCAGGGACATTCTATCCCCAAGCTACACACCCACCCAACTCTTTATTTTTTATTTTGAACAGTCTTGCTAAGTTGCTGAGGGTCTTGCTAAATTGCTAAGGCTGGCTTCAAACCTGTGATTCTTCTGTCTCAGTCCCCATGTACTGGGATTACAGGTGTGCACCACTGTGTCCAGCTCTAGCCCTTTTAAAGATGAGAAAATACTTAGAAAAAATTTAGAATTTCCCAAGATAGAATAGTTTATAGATGGCAGAGGCGGGACTTGCTTTTTATTAAAAAATGTTTTATGTCTAATTAGTCATAACACTACTTTGCTAACTCAAAATAGGACTAAACTATTAAGTAGCCATAGCACTGGTATTCTAATCAAGAGATTTTTTTTCATTCATGAGTAAGGGAAATATTGCTAGTTACTCCTTCTGGAAATACTACCATTATTTAAAAATAACCACAAGTCTGGCGTGGTGGCACACACTTGCAATCCCACTACTTGGGAGATAGAGACCAGAGGATCTGGGTTTGTAGCCTCAGCTACTTAGTGAGGCTCTCCAGAACTTAGTGAGACCCTGTTTCAAAAATAAAGAATAAAAATAGGACTGGGAGCCGGGCGTGGTGGCGTATGCTTGTAATCCCAGTACTTGGGAGGCTGAGACAGGAGGATCTGGGTTCGAGGCCAGCCTTAGCTACTTAGCAAGGCTCTCTGGAACTTAGTGAGATCCTGTTTCAAAAATAAAGAATAAAAATAGGACTGGGGGTGTAGCTCAGAGGTAAAATGCCCCTGGGTTCAATCCTCAGTACCGCAAAAAAAAAAAAAAAAAAAAATAACCTCAAGGTTTTTCTATCAGTGCCTCAGCAACTATAACTATTTCCAAATGTTTTCTGTGAACCAAATACCATGTTTTCATTTTATGTGCACATATATACATAATATGTCTTTTCTAATACACCAAACACTTTATATCCCTTTTGATTCTCACAACAAGGTAGGTATTGTATTATTTTTATAGATAATAATAGCTAAATTTATTGCTATTTAATCTGAGTCAAACATTATGCCAAGTATTTTACTTGCATTATCTCGTTTTAATCAACCCAGTAACCTCTTGAGATAGGGAGTTGCTACTATTATCCCAATTTAATAATAGAGATAACACATACAGACAAAGTTACTATTAGCATTGAAGAGTAGGAGACTTTTTATTGGACATTAGATCACCCTGTCTAATTATATAATTTAAAAATGCTACCAGGATTATCTTGTCAGAACTAGCATCATTCAAAATAATCATTGATTATCGACATAGGTGTGGCATTTAGTAGATGCACAAGAAATTATGAAATTATGGTCATATTGTTTTCCTTTTGTAGAAATTGAAGAAGAAAACAGGTTAGGGGAAAAAATTATTCTCAAAGTATGTTTGTACATTCCTTTGAAACCACCCCCCTTTCCAGAGCTGTAGAATAAGAAGAAAAAATCTTGGACTGGGAGGGGGGGAGTTATTGTATTAGTCAAGCCTTAGCCAGTTTGAGTAAAAATAAATTCAGTTTGGCAAGTGCACACTGAACAGTAAACTATTCTTAACACCCAGTAACACATCATAGCCTTTCCAAAGATAAAAACGGTGATGGGGTCAAAGAAGTATGTTGTTTCAGGGCGTATGTTGCTATTAATAAAACAGTGTCTCTGCAGGAAGTGTGTACAGACAGCTCACAAAAACAGGAAAGTCACTCAGGAACCTGCTCCAGAACTCCTGGTCTGAACGCATGCGATTGCCCTGTTGTTATAAGGAGTGGATATCATAAACTAGAAGTCACAGGAGGAACACAGTTTCTCCCTCTCCCTCTCCCTCTCCCTCCCTCTCTCCCTCTCCCTCTCCCTCTCCCTGTGTTACTGGGGATTTAACCCAGGGGTATTCTGCCTCAGAGCTACATCCCTACCCCTATTTTATTTTCTATTTTAAAACAGGATCTCTCTAGGTTGCTGAGAGTTTTGCCAAGTTGCTCAGGCTGGCTCCAAACTTGCTATTCTCTGGTCTCAGCCTCCTGAGTACTCATGGCCTTTTTAGTTTGGAGAGAACTGATGTCACCCCCAATTCTAGAGGTCAGCCTGGATCAAGTATGGTCAAACAGGGTCATATTAAAGCATTCGCTGACAGGCACGAGGCAGAATTGCAGAATTGGAATTGATTTATATGGAAGTAAAAGTAAGTCCAAGGCCATGGTTAATGCCAAAGATAGGACCATATCCCATGTCTCCACCTCTCCCCACAGTGTCCTTTTCAGACTACCATGCCACAAAATATGCCTAAATTAAAACATTGTTCTCACTGATTTAAAAAGTAGCCACAAGTTCCATATTAGTGTTTACAAGTCAGGGTCTATGAGTTTCTCTGCTTTTACATTATGTACTTGGAACGTAAGCCCACACTTCTTTCTCTGTCCTTAAAGAGTAACAATTTATATCAGGGTAAGGAAGGGACAATAGTGATTTATATTCAGTATTCTTCTAAAGCCATGGGACATTCTACCTCTGAGCCACACACCCCCAATCCTATTTTATTTTTAAATTTTGAAACAGGATCTCACTAAGTTGTAGAGGGCCTCGCTAAGTTGCTGAGGCTTGCCTCAAACTTATGATCCTTCTGTCTCAGCCTCCAGAGTACTGGGATTTCTGGTGTGCACCACCACACCCAGCTACTATGCAATTTTTTTTTTTTTTTGCAGTACTGGGGATTGAACCCAGGGCATTTTGCCTCCGAGCTACACCTGCAGCCCTATTTTTTATTCTTTATTTTGAAACAGGGTCTCACTAAGTTGCGGAGGGCCTCACTAAGTAGTTGAGATTGGCCATGAACCTGAGATTCTCCTATCTTAGCTACTATGCAATCTTTGTGTGTTTATGTGTTCCTGTGGATTGAATGCAGGGGTATTTTACCTTGGAGCTACATTCCCAGCCATATTTTATGTGTTTAATTTTGAAACGTTTTGAAACAGGGTCTTGCTAAGTTGCTGAGGCTGGTCTTGAACCTCCTGTCTCTGCCTCCCAAGTACCAGGATCACAGGCATGCGCCACCACATCTGGCTAATATGCAGTCACTTAATGGTATGAAGCAGTTCTGTGTTGCTGATAATGGACTGATCTCTAAGATAAATTGTTGCCGGGATGGATGGTAGTGCATACCTGTGATCACAGTAGTTGGGAGGCTGAGATGGGAGGGTTATAGGTTTGAGTACAGCCTCAGCAACTTAGCAAGGCTTTTAGCAACTTAGTGAGACTCTGTTTCAAAATAAAAAATAAAATAGGGCTGGGGTATAGCTTAGAGGTAGAATGTTCCTGGGTTCAATCCCCATTAAAACACACACACACACACACACACACACACACACACACACACACACACAATCATTTAATGAAGGCAACAAGGTGTAGAAAAACGAATGTTCCAATAGCTTTGCTATAAAACACAAGACTATACTTCCTATATGTGTGTTTTTGCAATAATATACAAAAAACTGGTAATATTGTTTTCCCCTGGAAAAGAAAAACGTAGGCAGGATGATTTCAATCTATTCTCTTTTGTACCTTCTGAATTTTGTGCCATGTAAATAAATATGTTAATGATTTAGCCAAAGATATGTCTACTCTATGACCCAGCAATCCCATTCCTTGGTATATACTAAAAAGAAGTATGAGCCGGGTGTTGGTGGCATATACTTGTAATCCCAGTACTTGGGAGGCTGAGACGGGAGGGCCTGGGTTTGCAGCCAGCCTCAGCTACTTAGTGAGGCCCTCGGCAACTTAGTGAGACCCTGTTTCAAAATAAAGAATAAAAAATAGGGCTGGAGGTGTAGCTCAGAGGTAGAATGCCCCTGGGTTCAATCTCCAGTACTGCAAAAAATAAAATAATAAAAAAAGAAGTATGTGCATATGTCCACTAAAAGGCATATACAGGAATATTTGCAGTAGCTTTTTTTTTATCGGAAAAAATGAAAAAACCCAAATGTTCATCAACAAGAGAATAGGTTCATAAATAGAAATATATTTGTTCAGTGAAATACAACACAGCAAGAAGAAATAAAAAACTGACCCCCATGCTTAGCAAGACTGAAGGCCTGGGTTCATTCCCTAGCATTAAAAAAACCCCTACATATATATATATATATATACATATATATATATGTATATATATATATGTAGTATCTATATATATATCTATATATGTGTGTATATATATATATATATGGGTGATGGTATTGGGGCGCTGAGACAAGAGGATCACAGGTCCAAAGCCTACCTCAACAATCTCCAAAGGTCCTCTGCAACTTAGTGGGACCCTGCTTCAAAATAAAAAATAAAATAGGGCTGGCTGGGGATGTAGCTCGGAGGTAGAATGCCCCTCGGTTCAATCCCTACTAAAAAAAAAAAAAAAAGAAAATGAAAAAAGCCATTACAAAAGAGTAGATACTGAAGCTGGGCGTGGTGGCGCACGCTTGTAATCCCAGCATTCGGGAGGCTGAGACCGGAGGATCCGGGTTCGTGGCCAGCCTCAGTTACCTAGCGAGGCACTCCGCAACTTAGTGAGACTCGGTTTCAAAATAAAGAATAAAAAATAGGGCTGGGGGTGTAGCTCGGAGGTAGAATGCCCCTGAGTTCAATCCCCAGTACCGCAAAAAAAAAAAAAAATAAAATAAAATAAAAAAGAGTAGATATTGAATGATTCTATTTATTTAAGTTCAAAAACAGACAAAACTTAAGCCAGGCATGGTGGTGCATGCTTGTAATTCCAGTACTTGAGAGGCTGAGTTTGCCATCAGCCTCAGATACAGGGTCTCTGCAACTTAGCGAGACCCTGTTTCAAAATAAAAAATAAAATAGGGCTGGGGGTGTAGCTCAGGGGTGTAGCTCAGAGGTGAATGCTCCTGAGTTCCATCCTCAGTAACACACACACACACACACACACACACACACACACACACACACACAATAAATAAATAAAAGAAAAAACTTATAAATGGGGATAGAAGTCCAAATAATGGTTTCCTCAGGCAAGAGCAGGGCTTGGAAGGTGAGGAGGGCAGGCAGGAAGGATGTTGATAGGAAGGAATGAGAAGTTTTGCAGTTGTTGGGCAAATATTGGTTTTATATCTTGAGTTGGTGGTGGTTAAATTAGTATATGCATATGTAAAATATACATATACAGGGTATATACATGCATTTTAAAATTGAGATTTACACCAAAAATTAATGTATTTATTGTGCTATACATTAATTTAATTTTGGCATTGGGAATTCAACCCAGGGACATTCTACCTCTGAGTTACACCCCCAGCCTTATTTTATTTTTGAAACAGTCTCAGTAAGTTGCAGAAGGCTTTGAAAAGTTACTGAAGCTGGCTGTGAACCTGTGATCCTCCTGTCTCAGCCTCCCAAAGACAGGGACTCCAGGCATGTGCCACCATTCCCATGTTATACATCAATTTTAAAAGTTTGTTTTTGAGGTGCTGGGGATGGAATCCCAGGTCTTATGCATACTAAAAGCATGAAGCCATACATTACGCTACATTACCGTATATCACTGCTATGGTTTGATTGAAGTTTGTCTCTGAAAGGAGGTGGTTAGGTCTTTGGGAACATGGCTCTCAGGAGAGATTGATGTAGTTCTCAGAGGACCCTTGTAACTTCCACAAGAGTGGGTTGTTATGAGAGGAGCAAACTCGGCCCCTGACTGCCTCTAGCTTCCATCTCACCCTGTGATTTCTGCACACAATCCCACTGATGCCAGCAGTTACGAGGCCCTCGCCAGAGGCTGAACAGATGGCGCCTCCCAATCTTGGACTTGCAGCTTCCAAAACTGTGAGATAAATAAATCTCTTATATTTTTTCAAAAATATTTTATTTAAAAATAATCAACTGACAAATAAAAATTGGATGTAGTCAAGATTTACAGCATGATGATTTGGAATATGTATGCATTTATGTACCGATTAACACAGATGAATACATCCATCACTACCCATAGTTACCATTTTTATGTATATGGCAAGAACATTTAAAATTTCTCTTCTCAAATTGCAAGCCAACAATACAATATTATTATTGTTTTTTAATTCCTGAGTACCTCCCCTTTTCCTTTACTTCTCCCTCCCCTTGGTCTCTTTTCTCTACTCTACTAGTCTCCTTTATATTTTCATGAAACCTCTTTTTTCTTTACAAGGTATCCAGTCTCCGGTATTTTGGTATATAAATAGAAAATATACTAATAAATTACTAACTTGAAAAAAGTATATAAATTTTTAAAAAAATCACCCAAATATACAGTGATATCTAATTTTTATATTGCTAAAAGTCAATGTAGCCTCTATACTAAGAATAGTTAAGGAAATATAGCAATATATAAAATACTAAGAACTTCTTTAAACTAAAGAGAGAAAAGTAAAGCAACTACTGACTGTAAGGATAAAACTCCGAATAAACCAATTATAGAAAACAAAACCAAACAATTTTCTATCACAATACCAAGTTCCCAAAGACTATAATACTACAGCCTACCAGGGGTAGGAAAGTTTCTTTTACAAAATCTTTTGTTGTTGTTCTTGTTACTGGGATTGAACCCAGGGCCATTTTACCTCTGAGACACACTCTCAGCCCTATTTTACTTTTTACTTTGAAACAAGGCCTCACTAAGTTGCAGAGGCTGACCTTAAGCCTGTGATCCTCCTGTCTCAGCCTCCCAAGTACTAGGATTATAAGTGTGTACCACCATGCCTGGCTCTTTTACAAATTTGTTAAGCAATCTTTAGAAATGTAAGCAAATCAGGGGGGAGAGAGAGAGAGAGAGAGAGAGAGAGAGAGAGAGAGAGAGAGAGAGAGAGAGAGAGAGAGAGAGAGATTATAGGCATGTACCACCATACTTGGCTCAGGAGACTTTGACATTTTTTCAGGGGATATCATGGTAACCAGGAGAGAGAGTTCAGTTTGTGGACAAGTGACAGATAGAAATGAAAGGGATACAGGTGATGTTGAGTAGTTTATCTGGTCCACAGAGAGGAAGACAAATGGTAAATGTTGTTGGTAAAAGGACAGAAGCAGTAGTCAGGAGGAAGAGAGGCAAGAAAGAGACAAGGTGCTCAGCATCCAGAATATTTAAAAGTGAAGCTAGGCCTGGTGGTGCACGCTTGTAATCCCAGTACTTGGAAAGCTGAGACAGGAGGATTGCAGGTTTACAGCCAGTCTCAGCTACTTAGTGAGGCCCTCTGCAACTTAGTGAGAGCTAAAAAATTAAAATCGGACTAGGAGTGTAGCTTGGAGGTAGAATGGGATTGAACCCATTCTACCTCCAGTAGCTTGGGTTCATTCCCCAGTAACATACACACACACATACACAGACACCAAAAACAAAACAAAACAAATCAAAACCCCCCAAAAAATAAAAGTGAAGAAAAACAGGCATGGAAAACCATAAAACTAGCCACTTTAGGAGAGATCAGAGGCACTCAAGAAGGAGAGAAGGGAGAGTGTGGAGTGTCATGCAGAGTGAAAGCAATGGGGGCTGCTTTCTGAAGACTTTCTTTTTCTGTTCAGGAGTGGCAGTAAGGTGCAAGGGAGGTGTCTGGGTCAGCTTCCCATGCTGAGGGCGGGAGCTTCTCCACACTGAGGGTTTTGTGCTTCTAGTTGGTCAGGGTTTTTTTGTTTTGGTTTGTTTTGTTTTTCTCTCTTAATAAACTATTTTCCTAATTAGAAAAAAAAAAGATAGAGGCTTATAATAAAACCTTTGGAAAATGCAGAAACATTTTTAAGAGAAACCAAACTCACCCAGAGAGGACCATGGCAGCGTTGGGCCCGGGACAATTCTAACAGCAGAACAGTGAGCCAGTTGCACCTGTGCTGGCCTCCAGAACCCAGGTGTCTCTTGTTATTGGGGATCCGCCATTTTGACATGATGGGTGCATTTTCCCACTAGAAGAATTTTTGTCTCTGTTATGCACTGCTGTAATTCCTGGTGCCTGGCTCCAAAAATATTCGTTGGCTTAGCTTTTCTTTTTTTTTTTTTTTTTTTTTTTTTTTTT
>PVLC010039676.1:0-14226 GCA_004027655.1 Graphiurus murinus
TTTTTTTTTTTTTTTTTCAGTACTGGAGATTGAACCCGGGGCATTCTACCTCCGAGCTACAATCCTAGTCCTATTTTTTATTCTTTATTTTTGAAACAGGGTTTCACTAAGTTGTGGACAGCCTCACTAAGTAGCTGAGGCTGGCCATGAAACCGTATCCTCTGGTCTCAGCCTCCCAAGTACTGGGATTACAAGCATGCACCACCACACTCAGCTTTCTCAATGCTATTTCTATCAAAAATGAAAAAAGAGGATATAGAACAAACTTCTGGATATGTGAAAAGGAAGGGAACTCTAAGAGTAATAAAATATAAATATGGAACACTTTCAAAGAGGAGAACCCATAACTAAAGGAATTTATGAACTTTCTTAACCTATTATTATCTTAGTTAATATGAATAAAACATTTTTCTAATAATAATTTAAGGAGCAATAGAAATATATCAATATATGTATTTCATAAATATGACCTAAAATCTAGCTTTATAAATGCTATTCTTTCCAAAGATTCCAAACTTGTCAATTCTCATTAATATTAAAAAATACTTCACAGAAAACTAAGATTGGTTTTAGTCATTTCACCATGTTAAACATGTATTTTCCAAACCTATAACATCTCATATTCCATATTATTTTTACATTCAGCTTTAATAATGGTTTTCTACTGTCTTTTTTTAAAAAAAAGGTGCAAACTCATGTTTATAGCAGCACAAGCCACAATAGCCAAGTTATGGAACCAACCTAGGTGCCTGTCAGCATATTAATGGATAAAGAAAATGTGGTATATACATACAATGGAGCTTTAATTCAGCCAAAAACAAAAATAAAACTATGTCATTTTCAGGAAAATGGATGGAACCAAAGATCATCATTCTAAGTGGGATAAGACAGACTCAGAAAATCAAGGGCTGCATATTTTCTCCCATATGGGAAAGCTAGTGAGAAAAGGGAAGAAAAGTTCCTTATGAAAATGAGCAAGGAGACCAGTAGAATAGTGGAAGAAAATAGGGGTAAGAGAAGGGAGAGAGAAAATGAAGATAAAATCAAATAATGTTATGCGCAAATATGACTGTATCACTATTAGTTTCTACAGTTACAACAAACAAATAGAAAATTAATTTTAGAAACATAATTAAATAATTAATTAATTAATTTAAAAACAGATGCAAGATTTTAACCTTTTGGTTTTTTATCTTACTACTTTTGATTTGTGAAATTGTAAAAAATTAAATATTAACATTTAGATTCAATTTAATATTCAACTTATAAATCTATTATTTAATTAAGTCATTCTATTCTTTTCATTACCATATATAAAAGACTCAGTTGCTTCACCTCAAGCTGTTTAAAATAGAACAATAGATGTGAATATATCAGCGCAGAGACTGACATGTCATATGATTTCAATGAATATTAGCTGAACTAGAATCAATGCACAAATCAAGCCTAACTTTTAATTTCACTAAACATATTACGGTTCTAGAAAACATGCGATCCCAACTCTTTATTAACACATTACTTTGAAATTGGTTTTTGTTGTTGTTATTGTTGTTGTTGTTTTGGTTTGGCTTTATTGTTTGTTTTTATTTTTGTTTTGTTTTGTTTGCTATTGGGGATTGAACCAAGGGATATTATACCTCTCAACTATACTCCAGGCCTTTTTTTTTTTTTTTTTTTGAGATGGGGACTTACTAAGTTACTGAGGGCCTCATTAAGTTGCTGACGCTGACCTCAAACCTGTGATCCTCTTGTCTTCAGTCTCCCAAGTACTAGAATTACTGGCATGCACCAATATGTCCATCTTAAAATTAGATTTAGAAATCTGATCACTGTTCTATAATACAGACTATTCTTCATAATAATACAAGTTAAATGTATGGCATATACTGTATAATTAAACCATATGACACATATTTCTACAAAAGTAGCCCAATAAATCACTCTTTTTCTCAATGTATTTTTATCAAAGAAGTGTTTGTGTTTCTTTCTAAAGTATATAACTGAGGAGTTGGCATACTAACAAAATTAGGTTTAATTTACTTATGCAAAGTAAACGTGCTGTTTCATCTTTACACATCCAAGAGAAAATAGAACTGAGAATAAGAATTAAAGGATAAAATCCTCTGCTGAAGGAACTATGTTAAGAAGCTATTAACTAAGCAATCACATACAAAATTTTGAGATTTTTCTCATCTCATTTACTTAGAAAATTCTACCTATCCAAACTTGAAAGATCAATTGGGAACCAGTTAATTCAAGAGACCTCTGGTCTGTTGAAATGTAATAGCCTACAGTCAGGTTCAGGGTTGAGAGGTTCTGGGGTAAAGGTTTTCTAATACAGGGGCTACTCTTGGCTCAAGATTAATTTTATCATGATAAAAAATATTGTACTTATGATTGCCACTTTGACCTAAAGAATATTATCTCTTCTTGTGGGTCTAATATTTGATAGTTCAGAGCTAAAGAATTTTTGAAAATAGTTCTAATTAATCAAAAATATTTTGAAGTATAGTGATACTTGCATTATTTACCCACCAGATTTGTCTGGTTTTTAATTCTGAACTTCATTCCTGATTTATTCTTAAGAGTCCTTCTGGAGCCTCAGTTCTGCCTATGAACCCAATTTTGTACCCAGAACACAATATTAACTGCTGCTAAATTGCCTTATTGCTGACTCATGCTGTCTTTCTTCTCTTCTTCTTGCTCGCTAATAAATGCCCTTCCACAAGCCTCCATCTGTCCTGCATCTCTCCTCCATTTGTTCTGCTGTGTCCTCTAAGCATCTGCTATATCCCTTATGGATTTGTTTGGTACCCAAGTCCAAGTTCCTGCTGGTGTGACCTATATCCCTGATTCTGTTTCTCCCATTCTAGAAGGCACCAGGAAGGTAATGTTGAATAGGCACCAAGAGTTTGGATGTAGGGCTATATAACATCTGGATTCAATGAAGTTTTATTTACTGAAACTTCACTGTGTTTCAATGAATTCCCCACTGTGTGACTTTGGGCATCCTATATAACCTCTCTTCATCTCAAGTGACTAATACACATAAAGTTTATAAAATTGCCTAAAATATAAAAAGTCCTTGATAAATTTTATTTGTTATTGTTATTCATATTATTTGTATTGGGGGGGGCACAAAACCGATGACATGGATCTTCCCCTCAAAGAGATTACTGATTTCATGTAAGTATAATACTGAAATGGTATCATAAAAGAAATACAGGTCTCCCAACCATAAAACTTACTATATTTCCTTAAGAAAGTCAGTAAATACTCCATTAAAAGAGATATTGGGCTGATTTTTTGAAGATAAATGGATCTTTTCCAGGATCACAGGGGGTCTGAATATCAAAAGAAGAGCCTAATTACTTGAATAACAATGGAAGATATGAGTGGGATGCCGAGCAAGACACACTACTAAACTGCCAGCAGAACCTCAAGAAATTGTGTGTGTGAGTATATGCATAACTGTAAAACCTGGACACAGTGCTACATGCCTGTAAACCCAGTACTTGAGGGGTGAGGCAGGAGGATTGCAAGTTTGCAGCCAGTCTCAGCAATTTAGCAAGACCTATTCCAAAATAAATTTAAAAAAGGGCTAGGAATGTAACTCAGCAGTAAGGCATCCCTGAATTCAATCCCCAGTACAAAAGAAAAAAGAAAAAAAAAAACTCCACTCCATGAATAAGTAAAATAGTTAACCAGACATACGACATAAAAATTAGAGGATCTAGATAAAGATCTAGTAAAATTACACAAAACATTTAAATTTACAGATTAATGAAAAAGATGATGATAATATGAGAAAAAGCTAACATAATCTCGATTGATTTCTGGAAGATAAGAATACAGAAGAGAGAGGAATACTATTTTTAAGTAATAGATGAAATTTTTCCAGTATCGATAGAAGATATGAATTCTCAGATTCAGGAATCATAAACAGAATATTTTTTTTTAATTCACATCTAAATGTGAAAATAAGGCAAAATTTTAATGCGACAAAGAAAAATATATTACCTACAAAAGAATGGCAAACTAACAAATATAGAAGCCAGAAAACAGTAAAATAATATCTAAGAAATATTTTTGTTAATTTTGAAATACACACCCAAGCTGGGTGGGTATATATTTATAGGCACACACCTGTAATCCCAGTACTTGGGAATTTGAGACAGGAAGATCCCAGGTTCAAGGCTAGTACAGAATAACTTAGAGAGACCCTGTTTTGAAATTAAAAAACAAAAAGGGCTGGAGGAGTACCTAAGAGGTAAGCAAGTCATACATTTGATAAGAAGTTTAAATCAAAACTATATAAGAAACTCAGTAGCAAAAAAAAATTAATACTAACTGAATTTTTTAAATGGGTATAAGACCTGACTAGAGATTTTCCTAAAGATTATGTACAAATAGCCAACAGTTTTATAAAAAGGTGATAGATATTACTAGTCATCAGGAAAATACAAATCAAAACCATGAATATCAACTCACAATTGTTGGGGTGACTATTATCAAAAAGATAACTCTTGGTGAGGGTATGGTTTTAAAGTAACCTTTGTACACTCTTTGTAGGAATGTAAGTTGATACGTCTATTATAAGAAACAGTATAAGGTTCCTAAAAATTAAAAATAGAACTACCATATGACCCAGCAATTCCTCTTCTGGTACATACACAAATGAAATCAAATCAGGCCCTCTTAAAGTATCTGAATCATGTTCATTGCAGCATTATTCACAATGGCCATGATGCAAAAAACAATCTAAGAGCCAATCAACAAGTGGGTGGATAAAGAAATTGTGGTGTGCATATATACAATGGAATAATATTCTGCCTTTTGAAAGAAGATACTGCCATTTGTGACAATGGATAATCCTGGAGGACATTGGTGTGCATATATACAATGGAATAATATTCTGCCTTTTGAAAGAAGATACTGCCATTTGTGACAATGGATAATCCTGGAGGACATTATGCTTAGGGAAAGCCAGACACAGAAAAAGAAATACTTAACATGTGGTATCCTTTCAAAAAAAAATGTCAAAGTCAGAAACAAAGTAAAATGGTGGGCATGGGGGCAAGAAATGGGGAAAAGTAGGTTAAAGGGTACATATTTGCAGTTATGAGGATATAACTGAATACCTAGTATACCGTTTGATGACTCTAGATAATAATATCATACTATATGCTGAAAATTTGCTAAAAGAGTAGACTTTATGTGTTCTTATTACATACAAAAAAAGTAGCCATGAGAGGTGATGGATATGTGGATATTTTAACTTGCTCAACTGTAATAATCCTTTTAGTAAGTGTGTGTATGTGTGTGTGTGTGTGTGTGTGTGTGTGTGTGTAAGACATCATGTTGTATACTTAAAATATGCACAATAAGTGCATAAATGAAAATAAGCCATAAAATATGTGTAACTTTTTGAATACTGTCTGTACTACTGATTTGGTATATATGTAATTTGGGTTTAAAATTATTTTCAAGAAATCTTGACCAAAAACAATGTAGAAAAATAATTTCTCTGATTTTGGCCCCTCTGGAAAAATACCCAGGAGTGGTATAGCTGGATCATATGGTGAATCCATTCCCAGTTTTCTGAGGAATCTCCACACTGATCTCCATAGTAGCTAATGAATTTGCAATCCCACCAACAGTGTAGAAGAGTTTCTATTTCCCCACATCCTCACCAATATTATTGTTTTTTGACTTCTTGATAATTGCCATTCTGATTGGGGATAGTGGAATCTCAGTGTAGTTTTGATTTGTATCTCCCTTATTGTTAATGATATATGCATATCCATGTTCATAGTAGCACAATTCACAATAGTAAAATTATGGAACCAACCTAGGTGTCCATCAACAAATGAATGGATTACAAATTTATAGGAAATGCACACAATGGAATTCTACTCAGCAATAAGGAAGAACAAAATTATGTCATTTTCAAGAAAATGGAAAGACCTGGGAAACATGTTAAGTGCGATTAGTCAGTCACAGAAAGTGAAAGGGCATATGCTTTCTCTACTGTGCTTAAGCTCGGGAGTAATTGGAATACTAGAGGAGCACCAAATAATGGAGAAGAAACCTCACTGGAGCCAGGGAGGTGTTCTAAGGGAAAGGGAGAGGGAAGACTGAGGTTCATTAATGGAAATACTACTATTGACTATGTGTACATATGTGAAAATATCAATGTCAATCTCACTACTTAGTATTGGGAAGGGAGAAAATGGGAAGGCGGGGGTGGAGGGCACCAAGTTTTGTGTGTATGTATATCACTGTCAACATGATTTATATTATGATGTGAGACTATAATGCACCAATAAAAGCATATAAAAAAGGAAAAATAATTTAAAAATAAGATGAAATTTTAAAATCATGTATATTCTAAGAACTAGATATGAAATCCACCCAAACAACATAGATAATTCTTAAAAGATTATAGACCTGATTCACTCCATTTACCATGTTATATTTCTCAACTCCTATTCACTAAAATATACTTTTTGACTAATAAGTTAAACATTATTAATTTAAATTAAAGCTATAAACATCCATTCCTGATCTTATTTTTACATCATTATCTTTATCAAACTTGTACAAGTACCTAAACTTCAAAGACAAATAGTTCTACAGGGTTGCTATAATTTTTTTTTCCAGCTAGGCAATGTGGCAGTCACCTGTAATCCTAGTATTTGGGAAGCTGAGACAAGAGGATGGCAGGTTCGAGGCCAGCCTCAGGAACTTACCCAGTGAGACTCTGTTTTAAAATAAAAAATAAAAAGGGCTAGGGGTGTAGCTCATAGGCAGAATGCCCCTAGGTTCAATCCCCAGTACCACAAACACACACACACACACACACACACACACACACACACACACACACACACACTCTTCCCCCACAATTCTGCCTCCCTAGAAGTAACTACTCCCAATTCTTGTAACTGATTATTTTCTAATATATGGATTTTCAGCAATGAGTTTTTCTCTAAGTATAGTTTTAGCAGCATCACAAAAGAATTTTTCCTAAATACAACATTTGAATGAGCCTTAGAAGACACAAAGAAACATATTCAAAAGAGCAGTGCTACAATGAAGCTATGAAGTCAGTTAAACTCAACCTTTAAAAAGTAATTCTCTTTTAATTTATGGAAAACTCAATATATCAATATTTATTCATGGAATTCTTACCCTGCACCAGGCACTCAAAATACTATTTTAAAGAAAATTAACATTTTTCCATTAAAGTTATTGTTGGCTTAATCAAATGGGCAAACTAAAGCAATTTCAATTCAATTCATAACAGCATTTATTAAATGACTAAAAATGTACATCTTCATGATTCAGCAACTGTTACTAGATTTAGAATCCCATCAATGTTACCTTCTGTAAGTACTGTATGTCAACATGTAAAAGAGAAATAAAAAATGGTATCAGGCCAGGAGTAGTGGCATATGCCTATAACCCCACTACTTGGAAGGCTGAGACAGGAGGTTCAATCCCCAGTATCAAAAAAAGAAAAAGAAAAAATTCTATTACTTCTTAGGTAGTAATCTTATAGTTCTTTGCTAATTGTTATGAATATGGTTTAAAATCAGGTTCAATCGTGCAAGAGATTGTCTACAAAAAACAAAATGTGCTTCAATTTTATTTTCAATGTGCTTCTGATTTTATTTTACCAACATTAACTTTTCCCTATTTTTCTAATGGAAAATTCAAATTTTATTCCTTCTAGGCATATTCTTAATGGATATCTAGTTCAATATTATCCAAAACATATCTTTCTTTGTCTTCAGCACATCTAGTGGTAGAGAGATAACTACTACACAAAAGAGCCCACTACACATTTGGAAAATTGTAATCTTTAGAGATGTTGTAAGACCTTTATATTCTCAGAATTTATCACAATAAATATAGATAAATGATAGATAAATAGATGAATAGTTTGTGAGTGAATAAATAATTAATTAATGAGACCAAACTCTTTCTATTATTTCAACCTATTTGTTTTATTTTTCCCACTCTGGAATTATATAACTGATTCTAATTATTCTTCTATTTGATTTTTTAGTTTTAAAGGTAACAGCTACTATTACTCCTAAGTTTTTGCTTTGCCCAGTGAATGTTCAAGTTTCTAATGGAATAGCACTCCTGAGTAGCTTTCCAAAGGAAAGGGACTGAAGCAGAATATTATAGTGACACATGCATAGCCATGTTTATAGCAGCACAATTCACAATAGCCAAATTATGGGCCCCGTGTCCATCAACAGACAAATGGATTATAAAATTATGATATACACACAACACAATTCTACTCAGCAATAAAGAACAAAAATATGTCACTTGCAGGAAAATGGATGGACCTGAAGAACATTATGTTGAGATTAGAAAATCACAGAAAGTGAAAGGTCATACATTTTCTCTCATATGTGGAAGGTAGGAAGGGACTTTAGATAATGGAGAAGAAACTCCAGGAGAGAGAGGGAGGTGGTCCAGAGGAGAGTATTAAAAAGGGGTAGGGAGAATTAACAAAGGAAGCATTTCCATTGATGTTATATACATATGTGAGAACACCAATGTCAATCTCAGTATCATGTATGGGGAAGGGGGGGGAATGGAGAGGGATGGAGAAAAGGGAAGTTCACCAAGTGCTGTGTGCCAAAAAAAAATTCCTGTCCTTCTCTATAAGAACAGGTCTTAAGTAATTTCTCCAACATGTTATATTTTTTGTTGTGGTAAGAAAGACGTAACACAAAATTTGTCCTCTTAACCACTGTGAAGTGTTCAGTGTTAAGTAAAGGCATATTATTGTGCAGTACATTTCTAGAACTTTTTCTTTCAGAAAAAATAAAATCCTATACCCATTTTTTAAACTCTCCTTTTCTCCTTTCCCCCAGCTCCCAAAACCGCCATTCCAGGTTCTGTTTCTAAGAGTTTGACTACTTTGGATACTTTTAGTAAAATCTTGCCAACACTTTTCTTTTTGTGACTAGCTTATTTCACTTACCATAATGTCCTCAAACTTCATCCAGGTTTCAGTAAATGTCAGAATCCCTTTCTTTTTAAAGTCTGAGTAATATTCTGTTCTATGCAATACACCTTTTCTTGGGTTGCTTCCAGCTCTTCATTAATGTAAATAGTGTTGCTCTGAGCAAGTATCTCAAGACTTTTTTTTTTTTTTAAGTTCTTTTAGGGTTATATCCAGAAGTGGGATGGCTGAACCATAAGATAATTCTTCTAATTTTTTGAGGAAACCCAGTATACTGTATTTTTGCAAGTTATTTAAGAATCAACAGTCATGATTATTTTGGCATTTATTACTATTATACTTCATCTTGGAGATTTTAATCTTTAATTACGACTTTTTTTATCTTGGTGTATAGTTCTATAAGCTTTATCACATGTATACAGATTCCTGTAACCACCATCCCAATCAAGATACATATAATTCCATCACCCCCATGAAAATCTTTCATGTTTTTATTTTTCCTTTTTTTATTTTTTTATTTTTATTTTTTATTTTTTTGGTGCTGGGGATTGAATCTAGAGGCATTCTACCTCTAGGCTACACCCCTCCAACCCTATTTTTTTTATTTTGAAACAGGGTTTCACTAAGTTGTGAAGGGCCTCACTAAGTAACAAGACTGGCCACAAACCTGTGATCCTCCTATTTCAGCCTCCCATGATGCACCACCATGCCCAGCTTTTTATCTATGCCTTCTTAAGCATACCTTTTCTGTGTGTTTGGTGTCTATTTTAGTCTTGTATCCAGAATCCTTAACAAACTAGTTTTGTTTGTTTTATAAATTCCTTGTCACTTTCTATATAAATAATAATGAATATGGACAGTTTTATTTCTTCTTCTCCAACCTGTATGGTTTTTCTTTCCTTTGAGCAAGCTTAGTAGGTCATTTGGTATGATGTTGAACAAAAGTGGTGAAAGTTCCCATCTTTGCCTCATTCATCACTTTTTTAATAGAATTTTTTGGTGAAACAATCTGAGCCCATTTATTTCTATTTTGAAATATTTTAACTATGAATTCAGTTTATTCAATAGTTACAGGGCTATTTCATTTATTGCATCTCCAGTGAGTTTAAGACAAATGTGACTTTCAAAGAATTGGTCCATTCATCAAAGTTTGTCAGTTCCCTTTCTGAAGGTTTCTGGGATCGATTTAATCTGCCTCCACAGGATGCTTCCGTGTCAGGGAGATGGGTTCTCAACATTCCCCACTGTCCGACTACAATTCTGTTTTCTCTGTAGACCAAGGCCCTTACCATTTCCCTTCTGCTTTTTGGCCCACAAAATATTTTCCTTTACCTCTTCTCCTCACACTCATTTTGTCTTGGAAGAGAGAAAGTTAAGATAATACCTTTAACTTTCTTTCAATATTTCGGGGGGGGGGGGAGCATAGCTGTGTGTGCGTTCTGTCTGCTAGTTTTACCTAAAGTTTTTACTTCATTTCTAACTCTGTTTTCAGAGCCACATATCAGCCAGGATAATATTTATTCTTATCATTATTATTCTGTTACTAATATTTATTCTGCTACGTTTATTATTCACTAGAATTCTTAACATATTTTTCTAATCTCCAATTCACAGTAAACAATCTCTGAATGAGCTTTAGAAATTTTCTTTTTGTTGCCCTAAAGCATTTTTTAGTATTCTTAAATGTATAAAATACAATATATTTACTGAGTCAGTATTTATAATCATTTAACATGTGCCAGAGTATGTTCTGAATTAAAAGACACACTTGCCTTCTAGGATTTCACATTCTACAGGCACATAGTCTTTTAAATAGTATATATGATAAATATTATCCTAAAAGTAGGCTTAGTATTCTAAGTGATATATAAATGAGCACCCACTCCTAGTAATTTATGCTAAAACTGAGTCTTAAAAGACGAAAAGGATTATCAGAATGAATAAAAGGATTCCAAAGATATAGCATAGTTTGCGCAAAAGCATGGTGGTATACGTGTTTCAAAAGACATGAATTCCCACTATTTTTAATCTGATTAGTTTTGTTTTGATAAGTTTATTTGAGATACCTCAAATAATTACACAACTCTGTTGATAAAACTATTAACAGTACTTTAACTGTAATTTGGGTGGAGAAATTAAGATACATCCAAGCCAATAGGAAAGCTAGAATTAGCACTAATATTTTTTATTTTCTGATAGCCATCTGAGTGGTCAAATCACTGGATAATTCTGACTCTACAATATGAAACTGTTAATTTTCTAGCTGTCTGATCTTTCTCAGTGTTGCACATACTTTCAGTAATAATAACGAACATTCACTGAATGGCTTACCATGAGCCAACTACAGTGCTAGATGATGTAGAACATACACTAATCTCATTAAATTCCTCAAGACAGATGAGTATCTGAGACACAGACATTAAGAAAATTTTCCAGAAACATCCAGATACATGAGTGTGGATTTCATTTGTTTTGTTTTGTTTTTTTTCAAGCAGTAAGTTGTACTCATTGAGCAATATAATTGTAGCTTTCTCCTCAACTTTACCTAGGTCAAAGTGGATAATAATAGCTAGTTTTTACTAAGCTAGGAAGTGTATTGAGCATTTTAGGCAATGTTAGAAGCACTTTTTAAATATTAATTCATTTGATTCTCATTACAGCTATGGGGATTAACATATTAGGATCTCCATTTTACAAATGACAACACAGAGGAAAATAAAGAATAAGCAACTTTCCTAAGATTAAAGAAAACTGTTAATAAAGTGGAAGATATAGGATCAACACAAGGAAGTATGACTCTAGAAACTTACTTAACTATTGTGCTATTCTGCTCCCCACTATACTATACAAAACACTCCACATATTCTTTTTTTTTTTGTAGTACTGGGGAATGAACTCAGGGGCATTCTACCTCTGAGCTATACCCCCAGCCCTATTTTTTATTATTTATTTTGAAACCGAGTCTCACTAAGTTGTGGAGTGCCTCACTAGGTAGCTGAGGCTGGGCGCAAACCTGGATCCTCTGGTCTCAGCCTCCCGAATGCTGGCATTACAAGCGTGCGCCACCACACCGGGCTCCACATATTCTTAAGAGCTGGAATTGAACTTAAAAAAAGAATTCATGGGGAGGAATAGTGGTGTATACTTATATGTGGCACATTTTGCAATAATGAGTCTATGATTGTAGATCAAGTACTAAAAATATGCTAAACCCCTACCATGTATATGGCTGTTTCCCAAGCAATGTGAAGTCACAAGGATTAATAAGAACAACTCTCAAGAACTTCAAGAAAACAGGATTTCCAATAATGCAGAAATCTACAGGAAAAACAATATTCTCAATTATTCATGTTTGCTATTATCTAAAAGTAGAGTCAGAAGAGCTCCCGTGTCTCATTTTGTTTATACTCACCCTTGAGAAACTCTAGGAGTTTTACTTCTGACATACTTTATATGGATGTCATAGAAAAAAAGGAGTATTAGATTCTATTTTTTTCACAATTCCCATGTGCTGATGAGACTTTCTTGATTCTAATACTAAAAGTCACATTCCAGCTACCATGTATAAAGGGAATGGGCTCTTGGATTTTACTTGCTTTTTTATTATTTTGGGGCTGAAAGGCCTCCAATGTATGGAATACAAGATTTAAAGGTGATATTTAAAAAATGTTAACAATGACAGTTTACTATATCACTTCCAAATGAACAAAGAGCAAAGCTAATGGCTTCCATGATTAGAAAGAGCAATTTCTCTTTCCAATTTTCTCTAAGGCAAGGTCCTTTTTATCCAAATATTCACCATAGTGACATAAGCATTCATTGTATTACAATGATCTCACAAGATTGTCCTTGGTCTAGGAAATGTCAAAAACAAAGCCAAAGCTAAATCAGATTACCTACCAATAAAGCAGAGTTTACATCAGGGACAGGCAGGAGGTCTCTTGGGATCTAAAATCTAGGACTTTCGAGTGCTTGTGGATAGACTGAGAAATGTTCTCACGTGCAATTTTGATAGAGAATTTTATTAAAATCCTTCATTTTGTTTCTACCCCCTACCTTGTCTACTAACTACTAAATCTACTCAGGAATTTAATTTTCATTTTCAAAGTCTCAAGAGGGTTAGAGCTCTGCAAATCACTTCATAATATAGGAACTACTCCTTTGTTTTTTATTTTATGTTCCCCCAGGATTAAGTAGATCAGCAAAGAAATGTTCTCAGTTTGGAAATCATAGTCTAACATTCAAGGCTCTACACTATCTAGTCCCAATAAACTTTCTCTGCAATAGTCTGAATGACTCTACTGGGCTGTAGCCAAAGTGGACTTTGGTGTACTACTCAAGTATATCATTTGCTTTCCACCCCCCTCCCTTCAATATGTTGTCTCTTCTCCCTGGACCCATCTTCAAGATCTACCTTTCCATACCTCTTCAACTCCCCAACAAGCTCTCCTCACCCATTCTGTCTATTACACTCTAGCAGAAAAAAATATATATACCCATTTTATCTTCTTTGAATCTTTATGGTACTCACTACTTTCCACATTCTGTCATAATTACTTGGCATTTAGAATTTATAACTTGCTACCTAAGACCTCCTGAAGTTAGGGACCTTCGGTCTTTATATCTTTGCCCAGCACTGACTTACTATAATATTAAAGTGTTTTGTATGCTCGTTTATTTTAACAAATTGCATTATTACTGAAATCCAATTGACTCTGTGCCAATTTTGGGGAAATAACTACACCTCTAAGGAAACTGTTCACAGATGTTACAACGGTAACATTTAAGCCTTTAAATTTCATTTGAATAGCAATAGTTGTATTTAGTAATTTATTGACAAACTTTAAGCAGATAGATGTTTTGCATTAAATAATTACCAGAAATTCAAAATAGCATACACTATCAAATAGGAACTTTAATTATTCTCTTTATATATAAAGTACTATCACATTTCATTTTAATCTTTCATCAAGAATAAAAATACTAATAAACAAAATTAATAAAACCTATATTTTATTTTCAGTCAATACTTTGACCATGGAAATAACTCAGGCTAGGTACAGTGACACATGCCTGTTAATCACAATACTTAGGAGGTTGAAATAGGAGGATCATAGGTTTGAGGACAACCTCAGCAACTTAGCTTTGCCTGTTTCGAAATAAAACAAATAAAAAAGACTTGGAGGTAGAATGCCCCTGGATTGAATCTCCAGTACCAAAAAAAAAAAAAAAAA
>PVLC010039677.1:0-14190 GCA_004027655.1 Graphiurus murinus
ATCTCACTTAACATAATGTTTTCCAGTTCCCTCCATTTCCTTGCAAATAACATGATTTTGTTCTTCTTTATGGCTGAGTAAAATTCCATTGTGTACATATCCCATAGTTTTGTAATCCATTCATCTGTTGTTGGACATCTCGGCTGGTTCCATAGTTTGGCAATTGTAAACTGTGCAGCTATAAACATAGATACACATGTGTTGGTCTGATAGTTTGGTTTCCTTTCTTTTGGGTAGATACCCAGTAGAGGGATCGCTGGATCATATGGTAGGATCATTCCCATTCGTCTGAGGATCCTCAAGAACACAAACAACAACAAATGCTGGCGAGGGTGTGGAGAAGTGGGAACCCTAATACATTGTTGGTGGGATTGCAAATTAGTGCAACCACTTTATACCTATTTTCATGTAGGAAGTGCGTTTCAAAAAAAATCCATTTACTTAGAGTTCTCATTCCATAAAAATATTTTTACTATCTAGTCAAGTGATCAAACCAGGGCTACAGAGGAATAGAACCAGATAGTTGACTCAACTGTGAGCTTCAATTCATGAAAAGGATATTTTTAGCAAAATTTCTCCATGTCCAGCATGTCAACTATGTTAATGGAGGGTTTCTGTGGTCTCTAATATGAATATGATCCTGAAAATGGGAATTAAATCATGTCTGGTGATATAGGTTGAGACTTTAACCCATAAGAATCAAAGATATCATTGAGTGTAAGATGCGATATTATTTTATTTACCACTAAGAGAACTGGGATTGTCAGTCTTAATTGTAATCTGTCATAAATTATAAATATTTTCAAATTCAGGAATATTAAAAAGTAAACTATGTACCTTAAAATGATATGCAATGCATAACCCATAGTATATGAAATATGTATTTTGGGTTGTATCTTTTACATTTTTTTTCAGTAGAATGATATCACTTCTAGACCTGACTTAACAAAGAAAATAATAACTGAAGCAGGTGAACAATTAAAGCTTGTACTAAGAATCACTGCTAAGAATGCTAGGGAAGACTGGAACATGATAAAGAATGACAAAGAAGCTCTGAAGAATGATAAAGAAGCTGAGAGCCCAAATTGCCCTCTACAGATTCCATTACCACACCCTAATTACTCTCTCATTCACCTCTGCATTTCTATTAGAGATCTGCTACAGTATTCATGACAGTCAATACTCCACCTGAAAGAAACCAGTCCATTAGTAAAAGGATTTCTGAGCATTCAGGGTTGACATCTCAAAGACACTGAGCTAAGTGGTTAAGACTTTGTGACATTTGTCCTCTATGCTTGTTGTTCTGTAGAGGTTGCACAGTCTTAAAGTCACACTAACCTATTTATTGACCTGTTTAGTGCGCATGTTAAAATCAAGATGGCCATGAGATTTCAAAGTTTGATCTTGCTTCTCATTAAATGCAGTTCCTTATTTCCACAGAAGAGGAGACACAGCAGAAAGCAGTGTGAATGCTGACAAAACAAAAGGATGTACAATAGACTGAAGTAGAGCCCTGGCCAGAACCAAGGTCCTAAACAGCTTCTGGTATAAGACTCTATTTTGTCACCCCATTTAAAATCTTAAATGACCCCGAAATTCCCACAGCACCCAAAAACTATTATCACAATCCTGGTGAACATGCAGATTGTCAGGCATCCATTAAATTTGGGTCTTTCTTAAGAAATGACCCAAGTGGAGCATGGTGGCACATGCTTATAATCCCAGTACTTGGGAGGCTGAGACAGGAGGATCTGGGTTCACTGCCAGCCTCAGCTAGTGAGGCCCTCTGCAAATTACTGAGACCCTGTTTCAAAATAAAGGTTCAAGGACAGCCTCAGCAAATAGAGGACTCTCATTAACCTAACAACCCTAATTCAAAATAAAAATAAAATAGTGCTGGAGTGTATCTCAGAGGTAGTATGCCCCTGGGTTCAATCCCCATTCACACACACACACACACACACACACACACACACACACACACACAAATAAGTAAATAAAGAGAGAGAAAGAGAAGAAATGAAGAAAGGAAGGGAGGGAGGGAGGCAGGCTTGAAATGTGCTTTCTATGTTTAAGGGAATATATATGTATATATATTCTCTGAAAATGCAAGTTAGCTAAAAGTAAAGCTGTCTAAAACAAAATAATTTTGTAATAAAATTCCAATTATGTGAGGAGAGTCAACACGTCAACACACAATGGGAGCTTTAACCTACACATTCTTAGTAGTGATAGTTTGTTATATATATATATATAACCAATTACATATAAACCCTTGAAATATATATTCCTATGAATATAGCCACAATTTGTATCTACAATGTCCATATATTTCCTGCTCCTAAAATACATACTCATAGAGCAGAAATTAATATGCACATACTTATAACAAAATTGTAGTTGAAATTCAGAAACACAGGACAATATTCTTTACAAGTACTGACTGATAACCTATAGACAGTGCACTAACCAAGACAGATTACAGAATTCTGCAACATATTAAGCATTCCAGAGAGTATGCCCAGGAACATATCAAGCCAATCAGTAGCTCAGCAAAGCCCAACATCAGAGACCACATCTCTCATACTCTGATGTAACAAAATTCAAAAAAGCTGTTCTTTAAAGAAGCATTTGGGGATTGGGCCAAAATGGTGACTGAGAGAAACACCTCATCTCAGACACTGTAAAACTTAAATCAAAACTTCCATAAAAACCACTTCTTGAAGGAAGAAAAAAGCAGCAAAAACTGAATGAAGTAATGAAAATTGAAATGCAGCTGAACAAAACCCAGAAAATTGACCAGGGAGAGCAAAGGATCCTGCTTATGCAATGGCCTTCATTAAGCTACCTGCTCGGAGCAGGGTCTCCTAGCACTGAGGCATCAAATCACCTCCTGCATATCCAGAAGACAGATCTGGAAAAGGGATTACAGAACTCCACACCCTAATCAGGCAACATACCCCTGCATGATTGACAGTGACTGGAATGCTTGGGACTTCCAGCTTAAGCCTATAATGGGGACAAACCAAGTCAACTTTCCCTCTAGAGCTAGAGCAGCACTCAATTGAAAGTTAATTGTGCAGCTGCAGGGGCCCCTGTGGTAAGTGATAGACTAAGTTGCCCACCCTTCTAGTCCTTGGATAGGAGCAGAAGTGCAGGAGGTACCCTGAGTAAACAGGGAATAGAGACATTACAGGACCCCTGGAAAATGGACCAAATTTAGACTACACATCTGCCAGCAGTAAAGGCAGACAGAGATGCAGACAGGGCCTGTGGAAACTGATGAGCCTCAGGCTTACATTGGGGCCAAATCCACTGCCTATATAGACAAACAGCAACACAGGAACAGGTCCTGTGGAGAGATCAGAGACACAAGATTGCAGTGACAGATATGCCAGCAGAACTCCATGCCTGCACTGAGGGAGGCAACAAATACTAATGCCTGAAACATGCTTGAAAATCTAATATAGTCAGTAGACATTTAAAAGCTGAAAATATCCAGGCAGATCCAAGAGGACTACAGAGGCCAAGTTGATTGTGTACTTATATACTTTCAGTTTTTTTTTAAACTCTATTTTTGTTTTGTATTGCTTTTATTTATGTTAATTTGGATGGTTGGTTGCTTTATTTTTTGCTCAGCTGTCAGCTCTCTTCCTCATCTCTTTTACAAGTTTCTCCCACCCTTCCTATCTATATTCTTTTCCTCAAAACTTTTTTTTCTCTTTTTCTTTTTCTTCTTTTCTCTGTATCATATCAAGACAACTTCATACTACACCTAAATGCTCTACATTGACTACCAGAATCCTACACATATCCACTATTTCTACCATATATCACCTTAACATATTCAAACTCTTATTTTACTGGATCATATCTTCTACTTTACCCTATTCTTGCACTCATCACTGCAATTGGGTGAATTGGACATCAAGGAGATCTAGGCAAATTTTAAAAGACCTAACCTAAGAATAACAGGCATAGAAGAGGGATTAGAAGTTGAAACTAATGGAATCAACCATTTTTTCAAAGAAATAATACCAGAGAATTTTCCAAACATAGAAAGAGAAGTTGACACACAGGCACAGAAAACACATAAAATCCCCTATAGATAAGATCAAAGAAAAGGTTCACCATGCCATATAATAATCAAACTGACTAATGTAAAGGCCAAGGAGAAAATCTTAAAGATGATAAAAATAATAGTTCAAGTGACATTTAGAGGCAAACCATTTAGAATCACTCCAGACCTCCAACACCAAGTCATGAAACCCAGGAGGGCCAAGAACACCATATTCTAAACCCTGCAAGAAAATAACTTGCAGCCAAGATTCTCCTACCCAGCAAAATTATCTCTCAAAATTATGGGGAAATAAAATCCTTTCATGACAAACAGAAGCTGAAAGAATTTATGTCTTCCAAAACAGAACTAGAGAAAATACTCAGAGATTAACTACAAAGAAGAACTAACAAGTAAATGTCAGAACCAGAGAATCAATATTTTTCAGGAAGCAATCAATGAAGCAAAGAAGAACAAACACTACCTCACAGAAGTTAAAATTCAAAATGTTAGGAATTAAAAATCATCTCTCAATAATCACACTGAATATAAATGACCTCAACTCCCCAATAAAAAGACACAAGGTGGTAAAATGGATTAAAATCCAAAATCCATCTATATGCTGTATGCAAGAAACACTTTACAGGCAAAGATTCCCACAAATTAAAGGTGAAGGAATGGAGCAAGGTAAACTAAGCCAATGCTTGTTAAAGACAAGCAGGAGTTGCAAGTATGATATCAGATAAATTAGACTTTAAGACTAAGCTTATTATAAGAGACAAAGCAGATATTTTTTTTTTACTACTAAAAGGAAAAATTCACCAAGAGAAAATAACAATAGTCAGCATTTATGCCCCAAACATAGGTGCAGCCACTTTCATAAAACAAACTCTACATGATATAAAGTCACACATAGAACCCAATACAATAATACTGGGAGACTTCAATACTCCTGTCACATCACTAGACCAATCTTCTAGACTACAGGTCAGTAAAGATGTCCCAGACCTAAAAAATGGACCTATTAGACACATACAGAACATTTCATCCAACTATAGCTGAATTAACATTTATCTCAGATGCTTATGGAATTTTCCCCAAAATACACCACATTCTGGACCACAAAGTGAGCAATGGCAAATTCAAAAAACTGTAACATAATTCCATGCATCTTTCAGACCACAATGGAATGAAACTAGAAATCAACTATAGAAAGACTCAGAGGAATCGTATAAAAAAATAGAAAATGAACGCCACACTGCTGATTGAGGAATGGGTCATAGAAGAGATAAGGGGAGAAATTTAAAAATTCCTGGAAACAAATGAAAAGAGAGACACAGCATATCAAAACCTGTAGGACACCTTGAAGGTAATACTAAGAGGAAAGTTCATAACACTGAGTGTCCACATAAGAACAGAAAATCACCAAATAAATAACCTAATTACACAGCTCAAAGACCTTAAAAAAGAAGAACAATCTCACCCCAAATCCAATCGAAGATGGGAAATTATGAAAATCAGAGCAGAAATTAATGTAGAGAATAAGAAACAATAGAGAAATTCAACAAAACGAAAAGTCGCTTTCTTGAAAAAATAAACAAGATGGATAAACCATTAGCCAACCTAACTAAAAGAATCAACCAAATTACCAAAATATGAGATGAAAAAGTGATATTACCACTGACAGTGTGGAAAATAGGAGGATCATCAGTAACTACTTTTAAAAAGTATACTCCAACAAAATGGAAAATCTAGAAGAAATTGACAAATTTCTAGATACATAAAACCTACCAAAACTGAGTCAAGACGATATAGAAAACATAAACTGACCAATAGCAATCAAAGAGAAAGAAGAAGCAACAAAGAGTTTACCATCAATCAAAAGCACTGGGCCAGATGGTTTTCCAACTGAATTCATAAAATCTTTATAGAAGAACTAATCACAATACTCTTCAATCTATTGCATTAAATAGAAAGATATGGGATGCCCTCATATGCATTCTATGAAGCCACCATCACATTACTATCAAAGTCAAATGAAGAAAGGTCAAGAAAAGAAAAATATAGGTCTATATCATTGATGAACTTATATGAAAAACTGCTAATCCAAATACTAGCAATGCACACTCAAAACCACATCAAGAAAATTATACACCATGACCAAGCCAGGATCATCCCAGGGATGCAAGACTGGCTTAATATACAAAAAACAACCTATGTAATTCACCACATAAACAGAATCAAAGACAAAAATCACATGATCATTTCAATTGATACTGAAAAGGCATTTGATAAATCCAACACCCATTCATGCTAAAAGCACTGCAGATAATCAAAATAGAGGAAACATACCTCAACATCATAAGGGCAATATATAATAGGCCCATAGCCAACATCATATTAAATAGAGAAAAACTGCAAGAGTTCCAACTAAGAACAGGATAAAGACAAGGATGTCCATTATCATCTCTTCTGTTAAATAGAGAACTTGAGACTTTAGCCAGAAGAACAAGGCAAGAGAAGGAAATCAAAGGTATAAAAATAGGAAAAGAAGAACTAAAATTTTCCCTTTTTGTAGATGATATGATACTATACTTAGAAGACCAAACAAAGTCAACCAAAAAGCTTACGGACTGATCAACAAATTCAGCAAAGTGTCTGGATACAAACTCAAACTTAAAAAATCAGAAGGTTCCCTATATGTCAACTATATCAGTCATTAAATTCATTTGGAACAACAAAAATCTCAGATAGCCAAAGTAGTTCTTAGCAACAAGAACCACGCAGGAGGCATTACAATACCTGATTTCAAACTATACTTCAAAGCCACAGTAATAATATCAGCCTGGTATTGGTACAACAACAGACACATAGACCAATGGAGCAGAATAGAAGGTTCAGAAACAGACCCACATGCTTACAGTCAATTGATTTTTTACAAAGGAGCCAAAAATATACACTGGAAAAAATATAGCCTCTTAAACAAATGGTGTTGGCAAAATTGGTTAACCATATGCAGGAAAATGGAAATAAACCCCACTTTATCATCCTGCACAAGAGTCAACTCAAGGTGGTTCAAAGACCTGGAAATCAGGCCAGAGACTTTGCAGTTACCAACACTTCAACACATAGGCAGGGTAAAAACTTTCTCAACAAGACTCCAAAAGCACAAGGAATTCCAAGGAAGATCAATACATGGGATTGCACTAAACTGAAGAGCTTCTGTGCAGCAAAGGAAACTATCGAGAACCTCAACAGAGAGCACACAGAGTGGGAGAAAATTTTTGCCAGCTACTCTTCTGATAGAGGACTACTATCTAGGATATACAGAGAATTCAAGAAAATCACAGCTAAGAAAACAAATAACCCAAATCAAAAAATGGGCAAAGGATGTAAATAGACAAAAGAAGAAATACAAATGGTCAATATGTGTATGAGGAAATGTTCCACATCATTAACAATCAGAGAGATGCTACCTTGAGATTTCACCTAACCCACATCAGAATGGCAATCATAAAAAGCACAAACAATGATAAATGCTGTCGTGGGTGTGGAGAAATGGGAACCCTAATACATTGTTGGTGGGACTGCAAATTAGTGCAACCACTTTGGAAAAGTGTGGAGGATCCTCAGACGAATGGGAATGAATCTACCATATGATCCAGCAATACCACTTCTGGGTATTTACCCAAAAGAATGGAAACCAAACTATCAGACCGACACATGTGTATCTTTGTTTATAGCTGCACAATTCACAATTGCCAAACTATGGAAACAGCCAATATGTCAACTGACAGATGATCTGATTACAAAACTATGGGATATGTACACAATGGAATTTTACTCAGCCATAAAGAAGAACAAAATCATGTTATTTGCAGGGAAATGGATGCAACTGGAAAACATTATGTTAAGTGAGATTAGTCAGTCACAAAGATTAAAGAAGCATATATTCTCCCTAATATGTGGATGCTAGGGAGAAAATGGGGCATAAGAGGGACTCCAGGTGAAAAAAGAGAAACCCTAGATGAGCAAAGAAGTTGACTTAACTGAAGGTGATTGACATGGGATGGGGAGGGCACCCTAATGCACATGATGTACTTTCAGAAATATATCAAAGTCAATCACTAAACTGAACTTGAGAAGGAAGGAGGGTGAAGGAGTGGGGTGGGAATTGGGGAAGAGGTTAAATGAGAAATATGTGCATGTATGTCTTTATCAGCTCGTACCTAACAAAGATGTATGATTACAATGCACCAATTAATAAAAACAAAACAACAGGTTTTCACTTAATGCAATAATGTACTACTATAATACTGGTTCCCTTAATTACCAAAACAGATATAGTACTGGCTTCTGAAACTTTATAAATAAGAAAGATTGAATGACTATTAATGGGCATAACAGTGTGTATCACAAATATATATTCATAGGAAACAAGGAAGTGTGAATGGAATGAACTATTATATAAATATATGACAGAGAAGAACTGGCTGGGATATTGTTCTAAAAAAATATGGATAGTAACTAAAATATGATATCAAGACAGAAATATTCCAGTTTTCCAAAATTGAAGTAAATATGAAAAGATGGTGTTATAAGTTATAGATTTTAGTAACTTACAGTAGATCTAGAAATCACCCTTATAGAAATCTCAACTGTCAAGATTAAAACATCCAAAAGAATGTAGTAAGCAGGCAAGGAAAAGAGGGAGGAAGCTAATTTATGATTAGAAAAGAGTATGAGGTCAATAAAACCAGGTAAAACTTCTTTCCTCAAAAATACACTAGCCATATAATTAACTTTAGTTATTCATGCTAGTGGCTCCTATGTGGGGGCCTAGGTCATAACAGGCACACTATTCCAGGTTTTGGAAATACAGCAAAGAGATAACCGCAGCCTTTATCCTCATAGGCTTCCAGTCTAAGAGAAGATACAGACTATCAAACAAGCAAAGACAACATATGATTATTGAGTAATATATACCATGGGGAAAATAAGAGGGTGAAACAGAAGTGAATAAGAGTAGAATTCACCCAGCCTGGGTGGGTCATGGACACCCCTGGAAGGAAGTGTTCTGCAACCTGAGACTAAAGCAGCAACAAGGACTGGGGAGAAGAGGAACTTAGGCAGAGGGTTCCTGATGTACCAAGGTCTGATAATGACAACAATACCAGTAAGCAAGGCTAATCAGGGGAACAGAAGTAATTCAGACAGACCCTCAGGCAAAAAGGGGAACTAAGTCCAAATGAAGCTAAAATTGAACAATGGCAAACCATTCAGAGGCTTACAACTATGGGACTTTATTCTGGGGATGAAAACCCAGCTATATTAAAGAAAGCTTAGCAAGGAAAAAGGCAAACAAAAAACCAAACACTTCAGCTGCAGTGTGGAGAACAGAAGGGAGAATAAAATGATATTGAAAAATTCATTAGGTGACGCCAATGAACAATATATACATAATAAGAAACAAATCATAGGTAAGACTGAAAAAAAAATAAGACTGAAAAAAAGTATAATTGTTCATAAAAAATTTAAAACACACCCGTTTTTATCACTCTTCACTTACATACTCAGCAATGATCTTACTTCTGGAGTAGCCTGGTGCTGGGGAAAAAAAACAAGATGCAAAGCCTAGCTTCAAACACTGGTTGAATATTCAGGTCTTAGTCATTTGTGCTGCCATAATAAAATACCTGAGAGTGGATCATTTAGAAAGAAGACAAATATTTCTCAGAGCTCTGGAGGCTGGAAAGTCCAAGCTCAAGGTGTCACACACACAGTCTGATGAGTGCCCCAACTCTGCATCCAAGATGGTACCTTGAATGCACATACTCCAGGAGGATGAACACTGGGTCCTCACATGGGAAAAAAGCATAGAAAGAAAAATGGGACATAACAGGTCCTTTCCCCCTTTTTATAAGGTCACTAATCCCATTTATGAGGGCTCCATCCTTATAACTATAGCCTTTAGAAGGTGATTCATAGAGGCTCTACTGCCTAATACTCCTGCACTGGTGATCAGGTTTCAACATGTGAATGTTGGGGGACACTTTCAGACCAAAGCAGTAAGAGAGCCAAGGAACTGGAAATCAATGCCAGTGTCCCACTGTTGATACAGGTTGGACATTGTGAATGCAATAATCCAAAAGCCTGCATGCTCCAAAATCAAACTTTTTCAATGCTGACCATGTTTAAATAGTTTTGGATTTTAGAATATTCTGGATTTTTGGATTTAGAATGTACTATGGTTGGGATATAGATTGTCTCCTGAAGAACTCATATATTAATGTTCAGAGTTGATATAATTAAGTATCAACAAGTAACAAGCTATAATCTTGTGAGTGGATAAATTCATTCTAATGATTTATTGGGTGGTAATCTAGGTAGGTGTGGTGCAAGCTGGAACAAGTGAGTCCCTGGGGGTGTGACCTTAGGAACTGTGAGTACTTTTGAATACCCTGGATTGCACTCTTGTTTCCTTCTGTCATGATGTGAAAGCAGAGCCATTGTTCTCTCCCTCTGCTTCCCACCACCGTGCTCCAAATTCCATGAGTCCTGGAAATATGGAAGTAACTCCTTAAACCTTCAGACCTGTGAGCAAATAAACCTTCCCTACACTCTATTATGTGGTGGTCAAGTGTGTTGGACTACAGTCGTGAGAATGCTGACTGAAACAGGGTACTTCACTAGGAAAGGTTGCACAAACATTTTGGAAAAATACAAACTCTGGAATTTGAAACACTTCTAGAACCAACCATTATGGATAAGAAATACTCAAGCTGAAGAGGCACCATATAACAAGGTTCTCAGAAGTGACTTCAAGCTGTTTGACCCACCATGATGGAAGGCCAAAAATCTCCTTTCAAAGGCTTGTATGGAAGGAAGAATCAACAAACTGTGGAACTGAGACCGCTAGAATCAACAAGAAGAACACAGGCTGTATCCAGTAGAGAGTTCCTTCTAAACAGACTTTTCCTAACAAGTAAAGTTCATGAAGATGACTGAGCTTGGCAAAGAAGTACAGATCAACTGCTAGCAAGAAGGAAGGCAATACTTTGGGTCTTCAGTTAAGTGACAATGTTCAAAGACTTCCCAATACAGTGGTTATGATCTCCTTCAAACCTTCCAAAGAATGACATTTGGGTAGATTAAAATTAACTCCAAATTCTTTGACATATCTCCAGTTGAGTGGTGGGGCCCATGTCCCCTTCCTTTGAATATGAGCAGACTCTGATTGCATTGGCCAACGACTTTTGGCAGTAGTGACTCTTTGACAGTGTTCCAGTTTAGTCTCAAAAGGACTAATAGCTCCTATTTTCTACTTCAGAACACTTGCTGTGGAATCCAGCTGCCATGAAAAAAGTATGATACTCTGACACAACCATCTCTGAGAAGTCCAAGTCACATGGAGAGGCCAGGAAGGATAATAAGCATTAAGAGAGAGAGAGTTGTAGAAGATTTATTGAATAAAAGCCAAATGAAAGTGAATATTCTATTACATAAATGCTATTTAAATACATTCCACTGATGCACATTTTATATATAAGATTTATATGTGTGTAGATATGCACATGTGTTTCATTTGTACTATCTCCTGCACAGTGTCTTGAACCTTCCTTTTCACAATATATTTTTTGGAGATTTTCAACATGAATACATATTGAGAGATCTTATTTGTTTGTTTTATTAATACACAGCTTACTGCTTTATACTAAACTAGAATCCTATCAACAACCATTAGGATGCCTACAGTGTGTCTCTCTTCCACACAATTCTGTAATTAATTTCCTGTCACATACATCTTCTTCTAGTATGCAATATATCCAACTTTTCCAAACTGAAAAAGTTTTGTAGCATATGGTATATGTATTCATAAATAAGATAATCAATTTGGCCATGGTTGACTTTATTGATAGATATGAGAGCAGTTTTATTAAATGTGTATAGTTTCACCAACATGATAGATGAAAAATTGATGTTTTATTTTGTGATATTATTTATTGTTTAGGCTTAAGAACCATATGTGCTTCCTATTTTGCAAACACTTGGCTTGTGTCATTTTTCCTCTGAGTTGTTGGTCTTTGTCCTCTTTATTTTATTATAAATTATTTAAAGAAAATAGCGCTTTGACTATTATAGGAGTTCCAAAATTAATTTTTTCAAATTGCATTGGGATTTTGAATTTGGTTACGGTGGCATTTGTCATGTGAATTTTTAAAATGTAGCTAAATTTATCAATCTGTAATAGGTTCTATATTTAGGACCATAGTTGTGAAATTGTTGTTTTATTTTGTTGTAATGTGTTCACTATGTGCTCTACACAAAGCATAAAGATATTTGTCAAGTGTCATTATTAAGAAATATAATCATTGAGAAAATCTTTACAGAATAAAAATGTCCAAGATCTTATTAATGAATCATTTATTTCCAGAAATATTTTAATTGATGCAATTATAGTGCAATAAAAACACAATTTCTTTTTTTTTAATTTAATTTTATTTTTTAGCATGGATGTTTTATACATTTCTTGAGTACAACAGGGTTACATAGACATTTATGACATATCAATCATTGTCAGATCACAAATAGCACCACTTCTTCACTTTACATGTATAGCCCACATTCTTAACATAGCCTGATAATGCAAACTTTCTAGAGTCATAAAACCATACTCCTTTAGGGACATCTCTTTACTTTCCAAGAAGTAGGAGGGTCTTTCATTTACACATCCTAGGGGCAATCTCCAGACTTCAAGACACCAATGTATCCATAGCAGAAGAGACAGTATAATTGCTCATATATGCAGATAGCAACTGCTAGGGGGGAAAGGGCCGAGCTGGGCTCCCACAATTCCCCCATTTTTATTTTAAAATGCACGAAGGATTGTGCCTGTCTTAGGTCGTTTCCTACCAGGTGCTTAATCTTACCTGTCATGGGGTCTCGATGAGTAATTCAATGACCCCTGTCTTAAGTTGATTTGCCCTGAGAAAATTGAACCCATCATTGACTGACTACCAGGCTCTGTGCGAGGCAGTGCTTGCAGTTTTATTCCATGTAAATCTGCTCATATACTAACATAGGCATTGATCACAAGGCGTACAATAAGTGGTAGATTGCATAAACCTAGAATGACTATTGCTGTTGCTACAATAACTCCTCCTAGCAAAGAGGTAAACAAGGGCCAGTTGGTGACCAAGGCTTGAAGCCGATCTACAAATTTCTTAGCTGTTTCTGCCAGGTTAATAGAAGTGGGTTCCGCATTATGTAGATCCAAAATCTCCAGGTGTAACTTTAACAAATCTTTTTGTTTTTTTTTTTTTTTTTCATCTTTCCCTTATTTGGTGCATTGTAATTACTCATCTTTGTTAGGTACAAGCTAGTATACGTAAAGACATCCATGCAAACATTTCTCATTTAATCTTTCCCCAATTCTGCCCCACTCCCTCCTCCTCCCTCCTTCTCAAGGTCAGTTTAGTGATTGACTTAGATGTGTTCATAGAAAGTACATCATGTTCACTAGGGTGTCCTTCCTACCACCTTCACCTTCCGTTAAGTCAAATTCTTTGTTCACCTAAGGATTCTTCTTCATCTGGAGTCCCTCTTATGACCCCTTTTGGACTAGACAAAATATTTATTTGAATACTTTTTGATGTTTTTAGCTTTTTCTTTACTTTTAAAATCATATATGTTATAATGTTTATGAAAAGCCTAAAAAGAGAATCAGGACCAATTGAATTAACACAAAATTTTCTATGAAGGATCACAAAAATTATAAATATCATTATTTATGTCTTTGCTGCTTTTGGTGTGCATGTCCATGTAATTTCTATTCAAAATATGACTTTTATTGTTTCATTTAACACAATAAAAGATTTTTGTGTCAAGAACTATAGAAAGACACCTTTATTTTAATGGTTATCTAAAATTCTATGTATATAAGTGTAAGATAGTTCTTTCATATTTTACTGTGTATTTTTATTATCCATGATTTTGGGGTGTGTGTGTGGTGCTGTGGATTGAATTCAGGGGCATTCTACCTCTGAGATACAACCCCAGCCATATTTTATGTTTTATTTTGAAACAGAGATCTAACTAAATGGCAGAGGTCCTTGCTAAATTGTTTAGTCTGT
>PVLC010039678.1:0-14213 GCA_004027655.1 Graphiurus murinus
GCTCTGCCCTGGTGATCAAGGCAGCCAGACAGTACAGCCCAGAGCACTATACAGGAGAGGGCAAGGAATTGGAGATGCTCTTACATCCTTCACAGAGACCCTGGAGGGGAAGGAGGTGCTGGCCACAGACGTCTGCTCCTGGGCCTAGAGGGGGTCTTGTCATCCAGACACCAGTCAGACTGAGACACAGAGCCATCCCCCCACCAGACACCTGTCCCAGAGGGCCGTGCAGCTGAGGAGTCCGATGCCGGCTCAGGCCAGTGCCGCCTTTTATTGAGTCTGCATCTGACTCATTATTTACATGGACTGTAAAATAAAGCTTAACTCAGAATTACCGTAAGTCAGTGCATCCAAGTGCAGCCGGCAGCTGGACCTGCACAGTTGAAAGCAGACTAAATAAAAGGGGGAGGGAGAAAGAAGAAGAGCTGCAAATAAACTGTCAGGGAATGCTTAATTATAGAAAGGTTACGCGTCTGCCGGCACAGCTTCAACTCGTTCAGCGCGGCTGACGGCAACAGCTGGCGGGGAGCCGGGCTTCAGCTCTACTTATGTGTTTAACTGCTGCCTCTCACCCTAATGGCTACAAGCAGTATTGATCACAAATTAATTTTGCTTCGTTCCTTCTGTTTCTTGGCTCTACCCATATCAGTCTGGCTTCCCCCGCTAGAATAGGGAACCTCACTGGAGTTTTGCATGATAGAGCCCATCCACCTAGTAACGTAGAAGCAAGCTCTGGCTATGTGCTGGGCACTACCCTTGACGTAGTTTACCTTTGTAACCGACTTGTTACAGCAACCCTATCAAGTAGGTTTTATCATTCATGTTCTATAGATGAGGGTCCTAAGGCCCAGAGGTTAAGTAACTTGGCAAAAGTCACATGCCTTAGGATAGCTGTGGGTCTTCTATTTGGGCTGTGCGAGGTGGTGTTTTGACTTCTTTCACCATGCCTGTAGTGAAATCTGAACTCTTTACTGAGTGCTACATGCCCTCCTGCCGGTTTCAACTACCAGCTAGCGTTCGTTCAGTGACATCTTCTCCTGACAGTCTCCACCTTGGCCAGCACTCCAGTCTCTTTTCTCTTTCTTAGACATGAAGGTGCTATTTCCCCTGCCTAGAGTCCTGCTCCTGCAAGGTGCCGACTGCCCTGCTTACCCACTCCTCGGAGGCCGTCCTCCCTCCCCCCTACCAAGATCAGCAATGTGGGTTTGTGCACTCCGGACAAACAGGGATCATACTAGTCTTGTTCACCTGTGTGTTCCCGGATCCTGGCACCAAGATGCTTTAGAATGAGCTCAGGAAACAGTCAGCTGGGTTCAAATCCCAGCCCTGCCACTTAGAGGTGACCATGTGACCTTAAGCAGTAGACTTCCTCCTTCTGTCCTTGAGGGCTCTGTCTGTAAAATAGAAATAACAATAGGGCAGTTATGTGAAGAGAATGAACTAATATTGCAAAGTACTTGATTCAGTCTCTGGTACACTGTAAGATGTGGTAAGTGTTCATTGCTTTTCCTAATAAGAGGATTGTTATTATTAGCATATATTGGGTGGGGGTCCTCAAACATTCCATCCTTCTGTCTCAGCCTCCCATGCACTGGGATTATAGTTGTGTACCACCACAGCCAACCTCAAATTCTACTCATAGGAGAAACAAGTGTCAGTCCATCAGTTGTGCACTCATCTGGCTGAGTGTAAGATTGCTCGTCTGAGTAACACAGCGATTGCAGGGCTGCTCTCTTGTCCTGGGCTGGTCCCCAAAGACAGAGCAGCTATGTGAAGTAGACCGGTTTGGGGGTCACCCCTGGTGAGTTTTCAAGCCTTGTGGGGAGCCAGGCAAAGGGGTATTTAGTTGGCGAATGGGCTTTTCCTCCTCCTCCTGCAGTGAGCAAGGTTATTCTGGGCCTGGTGACCCATGTGGGCTCTTCACCATCCTGTCCCGTGACCTCGGGTGGCCCCCAAGCTGGTCTGTTACTGGAGGCTGTGCCCCTTGGAAAGCAGAGGAGATGCTGTAGCTTATGCTGGGCACAATTAGGGGCAAACAAGGCTGATTGGAGCCCCCTCTCCACCTGTGCTGCCTCCTCTCCCAATACTGGAGCATGTATGGAGGCTCCACCTGCTTCCTGCTCTACTCCTGCCCCCCAGGATTCCCACAGACTCCCCCAGGACACTCTGGCCCTCGGTCACCACTCTCTGTTCCCTGCTTGCCCTACTGCCAGCTCTTGTCCACCTGCACCCCTGCTGGCCTCCTGGGGCACGGCATTGCCATCTGGCTCCTGGGCACCTTTTCCCTGTCCTTAAATCCAGACTGGCACCCACTGAAGCAGGGTTTCTCTCTCCCAATGTGATCTCTCCCTGGGATCACGCTCAGACCTCTTATTGAAGAGAGCGAGCTTTTCCAGAACCCCTGCCAAGGCCTCTCAGCCACACTCCCAGCACGGGAAAGGACAGTGGGCCTCAGCCAGTCAGGGCCTGGAGGCGGGTCCCCAGAAGCCAGCTGTTGGCCACCCCTTTAGGGCAGCAAAGGCTGGCACCCCAGTGCCATCAGGTCTGCCAGCTCTGTTTGGATTCTCCAGGGAAAGCTCGTTAACATGTGCAACGATGGGATTCCGGGGGTCTAAGTTGCCCTTTGGTTTTTTAGTCTCCATAGTTCCAGTGTTCCTGGGGTTTTTTGGCATGTCCATGACTTTAATTTCTGTTTTAATTTCTGTTGAGAGAAAGAAAGAACTCTTTGGAGTTATGATCTACAAAGGACTCATGTTGAAAGACCAGTGGGTGTCTTGAATGGCTAAGTAATTCCAACATGTGTAACCAGGTCAGGGCCAGACCTACTGCTGAGGAGGTGTGTCCTGCGGGCTGCGCTCTGTAAACAGAATTGTACAGAGTCAGCCTGGAGGAGATTCACCAAGACGTGGCCAGTGTTATCCCTGGCTAGGTCATTGGAGAGTGTTATGTCTCATTTTCTCTGCATTTTACTTTTTCTTTCCTTTTTTTACACTGAACACATTACTTTTATATTTTGAAAGAAAGATATACATTAAAAATAAATAACACCCATACTCCTGAACACTTGATCTTGTGATCTTAACTAAGATAAGAGGACAATGATTAGAAACTAAATATATCAAGTTTAAGGACTATCTTTTTATTATTTATTTGTGTTTGTTTGTTTATATGTTTGTTTTTTGATACTGGAGATTAAGTCCAGAGGCATTTTACCTCCAAGCTACACCCCCAGCCCTTAAAAACTATATATATCTAGTTTTTTGCTTTGAAGCAGAGTTTCACTAGATTGCCAAGGGTCTTGCTACGTTGTTGAGGCTGATCTTAAACCTGCAATCCTCCTGTCTCAGCCTCCCAAGTACTGGGATTAAAGGTGTGCACTACCTGGCCTATTCATTAAATATTAATATAATAAAACTACATGTTTTCATATGGACATGGAGATGGCTAAAAAGAGGTTTGAAAGAACGTCAGTTGTGAGTAGTTCATTATAAAAGGTCAGAATTAGACAAGAAAACAGGACTAGAGAGGAAGGGGTTTTGCACTTACAGTTTTGAATTCATATGGTATGTGCTGTTTAATCCTGGGCTGGTTCCTTCATCTCTCTGTGCTTTAGTTTCCCCATTTATATAATAGGGACAAAATAACACCTGCCCAGAAGGTTATTCTTTGGGTGAAATGATTAGCCTTTTTAAGTTCGAGCACAGGGCTGGCACATCACACACACTCAATACGTGTGTGCTGCCATCATGATAGGTAGGTTTTTAAGTACAGTTTGCGCCTCCATATCAGAAGTAGCAGCAGCAGCATCACAGTAATGACTTGGTAAACACGGGTAGAATTCTTAACACATCTGAACCATTGTGCTCAACTCTCCACATCTGCTTTCTACCATTTGCTCCCTTATTGTCTTCACTCTACAGGTTGGGGTGCAGGGGCTCAGAGGGCTCAAGCAACCTGCTCAAGACCACCTTGCTTGTAAGAATGTTGACCCTTGATGCAGAAGCTCATGCTCTGAATCCCTGCTCCATTAACCTAGTCTTATATTTTGTACTCTCCTGCAGCTGTTGCGTGTTCCCTGGGCCAAAGTTCTGCTACTTGTGGTGTTTTATTTTCATTCATTTATTTATTTATTTTTGTACTGGGGATTAAAACCAGGCATAGTCTACCTCTGAGCTATACCCCCAGCCCTATTTTATTTTTATTTTTGAAACAGGGTCTCACTAAAGTGCTGAGGGCTTCGCTAAGTTACTGAGATTGGTCTCAAACCTGTGATCCTCCTGTCTCAGCCTCCCAAGTACTGGGATTACAAGTGTGTACCACCATGCCTGGATTGAGGTATTTTAATGCCCTTCCAAAGAGATATGTGAAGATTTTCTCCAACTGTTTCCCAAAGCAGAAACCAAGTCACCTCCAGGTGGGTATGCATGGGGGGAGGGGAAGCTGGAGCCCTCCACCCCTTCTTGGAAGCCAGGAGGTTCATAAATCAACTCTTACATATTGGTGGCAGAAGGTTTTTTTGTTTTGTTTTTAAGATATGTAGAACAATTATATGGCTTGCAGTTAAACTTGAAATGAGAATTGAAAGATGAAGAATAAATGTCCTGCTTGTTTGGAGAACAGTGTCTAGGCAAATAGTTACCCAGCATCTGTATAAATACACACCCCATAGAGGTTGGGCCCCACGAGAAGGGGCTCTTCCTTCCCCTCCTCGCTGGAGAATCCTGGCCCACTGCAAATGGTTCACAATGGTTTGTTCTGCTCAGTGGCACGTGCAGGGTGTTGACAAGTGAAGACTGTGGAGCCATCCTGCGCAGATGTTCCCCTGAGGCCTGGGGAGCAGATGCCAGAAGTCTGCGGGGTGAAGGCTGTTGAGGCTTGTGGGCCACAGAAAGTATACTTAGCCCCAAGAGCAGGATGGTAGCCACACATGCAAAGACACAGCCAGATCTGCACCTGGAAAAACATTCCGCTGCAGTGGCACATGGATGGGCAGAGGCCGAGGTCCACAGGAGAGACCCAGCCAGGCCACCACCTGTCTCACCAGACAAAGGATGGAGGAGGACGCAGGGGGACAGATTCAGGAGGCCAAGTAACAGGACGCCATCCCAGATCTGACTTTGAGGAGCAGAGAAGGAATGAGGGTGAGGGGGCCCGCCCTTCTCTCCAGCTTGAGAGATTTCAGGGACCTTCCCAAATACAAATGTTGTGATCATTTAAAAGGGTGTATGACCTTAGTTCTCTGACCACTTCCAAGCACAACGAGAATGGCCTTTTCTATCTATGCCTCTTGTGAAACAGGGCATTGAAATCCAAAGATCTGGCTTGCAAACCTCTGGGGAGGCTGCTGCAGGCAGGAACTGGTGCTCGGCTGGTTCTGATACTGAGGCAAGATGCATGGTGTGGGATTCCCTGTCAAACGGACCCTGTGGGCCTCATTCCCAACAGTCAGAGGCCACCTGGGAGCCAGTCTGAAGGCGGAGCAGGGCCGGGTCAGCCTTCCCCAGTGTCTGTTGAGGGAGGTGAGCCAGCATCAGGTCAGGTCTTGTTGCAGATGCCACAGCGGGTTCTGGGCTCTGATCCTTGTGGATCCTCCTTTGGTCCATCTCCCTTCCCAGAGCTGCAAGCATCCTGCAGCATCTTGTAGGGGCAGATGTGGGCCTGAAGCTGCTGGACTCTGACTGAGAGCAGCTGTGGCACAAAGAGGCTACGTCATCACCTGCGGGCAGTCAGAGAACCGGAAAGTTAGGAAGCACCCTGGCAGACCCCTCTACCCCCAGCCACTTTGCCGGTCCTACAACATACCTGGAATGTTCCTCCCCTTCAAAATTCACCTGCCTCTTTTAGATCTTTGTTCAGTAAGACCTTTGCCACACTGCCTATTTCCCTTCCAAGCTTTGTTTTCCTCTGAAGACATTATCATCTTTGTTTTCCCATTCACCCGTTAATCTCCCCCCCCCCCTGCACCCCCTGCACTTGGACCCTGCAACTCAGTTTGTTGAGTGAATAACAACAGGAGCTCTGACTTTCATCAGCTGAAGTCCCAGCTCATGCAGCCCCCTGCTGGGTGCAGAGACAGGACATGAATGGGCAGTCTTGGGTGTGGTAGAAGAGTGGGGGGCACACTCAGACAAGTGGACTTCCCTAAGGAAGGGGCATTAAGTGGGAACCTGAAGGGTAAGTAGGAGTCTGAGGAGAAGAGGGAAGAGTTTGCCAGGCAGAAGAGCATGTGTAAGGACATAAGGTGACAAGGACGTGACCCAGGTGATAGGTCCACAGAGGAAGAGAAGGTGAGACATCTGCCTGGGCCAGGTGAGGCTGGGCTTAGAAGTAATTAAGATCCTTTGGGAGGCTGAGACAGGAAGGTTGCGAGTTCAAGGCCTGCATGTGGTAACTTAGCAAGACCCTGTTTCAAAATCAAAGAATGAAAAATAGTCGGGGATATAGCTCATTGGTAGAGCACCTCTGGGTTCAAGCCCCCCAGAACCACAAAACAAAAACCTCCAAAACAAAGATCCTAAGCTAGCGCCAATTTTATCTGTAAGTCAGAGAATTGCTTCAGCCCAGCCTGTGGTGGATCTGAGGTGTCCTCCTCAGACCCTGCTCTGGGGTTGCTCCCCTGTCCTTCTGGGATTCCAGTGTCTTTATCCAGCTCTGTAGGTGGCCAAAACCTCCACCTGTATCCCTCTCGGGAGGCCCTGGCCAGCTTCCCTGGTTTGCAAGCATGCCATGCAGGTCCCAGTGGGCTTGCAGGAGGGGAGGCTGGAGGAACAGCTCTCCCTCTTTGGCACCAAGCCATGTAAGAGGCTGCGTGAGTGCTCCCCATCTTGCCCAGCTCTCATTCTCCTTCACTAATCTGCATTTGGACATGACTCATGCCTTTCATGCAAATGAACTGCAGATGATGAGATTGGAGGCAGCTACAGGTGCATCTAGAGCTAGTTCAGGACACTGGACCTTTCTCTCTAATAATAGCCTGCTCTGCAGCCTTCTCAAAGAGGGCTAGAAGAACTCTCTAGTTAAGAGAGGTGTGAGCTACATTGGCTGCCTCCTGGAACCAGCCAGTTGGTAAATAACTACTGTTTTGGTTACTTTGTGCCTGGGGGACATTTTACCAAAGCAAAAGCTGATCCCTGCATTCCATTTTTGTGCTTATTTTTTAATAAGTGAAAATGTTATTTCCATTATTGGGAATGATTTTCCCTTTGTAAAAAAAAAAAAACAAAACTATGGTTAAAATGTCCATTGCATAAATCTACATTCTTAACCATGTATAAGTGTACAGCTCAGTGGTGTTAAGCACTTTTACATTGTTGTGTGATTTGCATTTTGAAATCCAGGAAAGAATGCCTGAGGGTATATTTTGCCCAGACAGTTAAAGCAAGCATATAATGTGGCTTTCTTGACTACCCCGTATAATGGTAAGACTTGGATTGTTTATAACAGTTTGCTTGGTGTTTATCACACATCTTGCCCCAGAGACCCCACCTGGACCCAGGGTGGGATGAGGGAAGGAACCCAGGAGGCCACAGCGTTGGATAGCATTTGTTTCCAGCATGTTCTAGTGCCATCTAGTGTCTGTGGGGCCTTATTCTAGCTGGGCTGAGGCTGTTAGGTTTCCTCTGCTTTGGGTGGCGGCTCTATAAAACCCCAGTGGCTTTAAAAGAGCACCAGGGAGATGTTTGTCTTTTTAGATCCGCTGGTATTTTTTTCCAGCTCTGATCCCATAGAAATTTGCAACTGAAATTCGTTTCATTAACAGTCAGCACAGTTTGTCACTTTGAAGCTCAGACAGGGTGAGATTAATATGAACCTGATATTAAGCTATTAAGCATCAATTTGGCGAATCTATTTATAAAGGAGAACTAAAGACAGAAAACAAAGGAGGCTGCATTAAGAGGCTCCTTTGCCAAATCCACTCTCTTTTGGAAGATGTGACTCAGTAGCCAGTTTTTGCATGAGAGGAGAGAAAAAAGAAAAATGTGTGTGGGGCACATTCTTCGAGGGAGGGGGTGCCTTTGTACAGCCATGTGCTGCACTACCAAGTTTCAGTTCAGGATGTACTGTGTATACAATGGGGAAGAAGCTGAAAAATTCAGAGCTGAAACGTCATAGCCTGTTGACGTCGTAGCCACCCTAATGTCTTAGCGGAGTGCATTATGTGTTTGTGGTAATGCTGATTTCAACAAGTCTACCACACTGCCAATAGTGGAAACACAATTACATCCAGCACATAATACTTTCTAATAATAGGTAACAGTGTTCCTGGTTGATATATTTGCTATACTTTCATTGTTATTTTAGAGTATATTCCTTCCACTTACAGAAACGAAGTTTGCTGTAAAACAGTATGCCGTGAGTCCAGCAGCAGCCTTGTGCACCTCCTGTGTACGCGCAGTGACTCTGGACTGCATCATTTTTTCTTGTGCTTGATTTAATCTCTTTCTGTTTTGTTCCTCATGGCCCTAGGATCACAGGCTGCACCACAAATATATACACACAGCATTCAGGCCAAGTATGCAGTTGGCTCTGCCATCTAGGTTTGTGTAAGTCCACTCTGTGATGTTCTCATGACAGCAGAATCACCTAACAATTACCTCTCAGCACAAATTCCTGTCATTAGCGATATAGTAGTGAAAGAATAATGATGCATTTTAGATTCACTATTATGCAGCGCTATGTGCCCAACACAGTTCTGAGTGTTTAATGTTTTGCATTTTAATCCGTGCAACAACCCTAAAGAAGTAGATGCTATTATTTCCTCATCTTATATGAGGGAACTGAGACACAGGGTGAAGACGGAATGTGCAAAAGCTCACAAAGCCGCACAGCAGGTATCTTGTGACTTTGCAATTTCTACAGAGTTAGGAATGCCTGGATAGTAGTCAGGCTTCTGGGAGATGATTTGCCTTTCTACCCTCAGCTGCTGGCTCTTTCCAGCATGCGTCACTTCTGTCCTGAGCACCCAACAGCCCCAGGCACGGAGAGGGCCCCACATCGTGCTTATTGGACAACTGGCGTGGTCTGAGCTCCTTTGGGGTTTTGGTCGGTTTCTTTTAAGGAGCCTTGAGGATGAGGGGTGAGCGGCTGTGGGAGGGAGGAACAGCAGCACCTTGGAGACAGCCCTTCTGTTCATTCCTCAGCTCCATGGCACACTCGCCTGGTGACTGTGCACAAGCGGCTTCCTCTCCCTAGCCTCGGTTCCTCCTTTCGAGGGATGATGAAGTGACTCTTATGGTGGGTTGGTGCTTGGGGCTTATTTGACAGGGCAAATAAGGTAATGATTACCAGAGCACCTGTTCAGTGTCTGGAGTGTGGTATGTGCTCATTAAATGTCACCACTGTTTACTTTTTATCTGGAAAGTTTAACTTATTTTAGCTCACTGCTCACATTTTCCAGCTCTCATTCAGTGACAGTACATCTGCTCTCTTGCTGAGCCCATATTTTTTTCTTTGTTTCTTTTTATTTTTTCTTTCTTTTCTTTTTGTACTGGGGATTGAACCCAGGGCATTCTACCTCTGAGTTACACCCACAGCCCTGCTTTTTTTCTTTTCCCCAAAGCAAGGTCTTGCTAAAGTTCCTGAGGGTCTTGCTAAGTTGCTGAAGCTGGCCTCAAACAGGAGATCCTCCTGTCTCAGCCTCCCAAGTACTGGGATTACAGCATGCACCGCCATGAGCGGAACCCTGTGCTAGGTTTGAGGATAGAAAAGTGCAGCTGCCCATGAACCTGGAAGAACTGAAAGCTGAGAAAGTTTGACTTTACCACCTCTTCCCCTTTTTCAGATTGCCATGTAGGCACATGCACACATGTGTGTCTGCATGTCGACCTAGATAATTAGGGATCAAGCATAATAGGAAGAGTAATAACACCTGAAGCACATCAGGCTTTTGGATGGATGACCAGGCACTGGGAGAAAAACTCTGTTAAGTCTGTTACTTCCTAGGAGGTAAAATGATAACATCAGCATCTTGTGAGAAACCTGAAAGGAGAGAATCTGAGAAATTTCCAGCAGGCAGGGGATAATAAATTGCAGCGCATTGCCTAGTCCTCATTATTGCATTGTAAGATGTGCAAGGTGTGACTGAGCGGCTCCTTAATATGCAGCCTGAGTTGCTGTTAAGTGAACTAACAATATTAACAAGCACTTTCATCGTTCCTGTAAAAATTGAGTTCTCCTAATCCTGTTTTTCCCATCACACCTCGGGCTGCTCACTCCAGGGGGTCTGTAGTATTTGCATGTCTGGGGAAAGTGATTTCTTACTCCAAAGGTATGAAGCTCTGAGGGAGAATTTTGCGCATTATCTCCACAGTGCTATGGGAAATGAGATATGGCAGCTGAGGGTGTGGGTCCCATATCATGGAGGAAACAGTGTGTTGTTTTGCAGGCAGGAGCCCAGCCTCTCTCTCAGCTGAGGGGTAGGCATTGCTGAAGCTTTTGCTACTGACTTCATTAAGAAATGGAATCATCCATTCCCTCTTGGGCTTATTCAATTACAGTTAGGCTTGACCTGTTCCTGGGAACCTCCTATCTTGCTGGAAAAATCAGTCGTTTGATCTGGAGTGGGAAGAATATAGCGCAGAGCTGGCCAGATGCTGGTGGGTGCCCTGGGTCTCATCTGACCAGCACCTGAGGGTGTTAAATGCTGCAAAACAGCAATCACTTCTTCCAGCTCTCCCTGCCTCTGCTGCCTGAATCTTCCTCCCTGCCTCATCCCTCTCCTGTCCTCAGTCCTCCACTCTCAACACCCTTCTCTTCTCCATGTCCTCTTTCCCTCTCTCCACTTTGCTTTTAGAAATGCAGCAAAATTAATAAGGCAATATTTGGTGGACACTTGGGATATTTGAGCTCCACCTTCTTTGAACTCAGCCTGGCTACTCTCCTATGTAAGTCGTTTAAAAGCAAGGTTTAATTAGCACCAAGTTTTGCTGTGGCTTGTCCCTGTGACCAGCTCTTTCAGGTCCAAACCAGAAGTCTGGGGAAATGGAATGTTGGGCCTGTACATTCCAGTTCTGCACCCTCTGATTCCTGAAAGATTCGTTGCTAACTCTGTGCCCTGTCACCATGAGTGGGGTTTGGGGAGATCGTGGAGAGTTGCCATTTGTGTCCCTTAAGCCTGGCGGTGGCATCAATGCTGACCTTCCATTCCCTCTTCCTGCTCTCTAGTCCCATTCCTTTCATTAAGCTGAGTTTCTAAAATGAGAAATTCTTCATGTTTTTTCCCACCCACTTCACAACAGCTCTGCAACATGAGGAGTATGGAAAATGCTGGGTTTAAGGAAGGGAAACAGGTTTCTCTCCCCGAGAATGACTGGGACTCCTGGATACACTTGGACATATTAGGAATTCACAATGAAGAAAATTGTGTCTGGCGTTTCCTAAAAGTATGCAATCATAGCACCATTTCTTTGCCTCTCAAGCACCAATACTACCAAAAGTCCAGCTGCCCAGAACTCCTTGACCTGGATTCTTTGACCAGGAAGTAGAGGTGCATGATGGGACCTCCTGCTGTATGGGGGTGGGAATGGGGTGGGTCCCTCTGCTGCTGCAGCCACAGCACCCATGTGCTTTGGCTACCTGAACACCTTTTAAAATGCAGGGCTCAGTTTGAATAGGAGTTCATTTCTCCTGAACTACTCTGCCAGAATTAGCTATATCCTGAACAATTGAGGGATGATCTCAGGGAAAAATTCCAAAGGTAAAGCCTCCGGGTCCAGTGGTCCTGGTGGAAGCGGTAACTCCTCCTCCTCTGCATCTGGCCAGGCACACTTCAGTTGGCCTCCAGGAGGGCTTAAGGTTTGGGAGAGCAGCTCAGCAGGGCTAAGCTGGCGTTCATAAGCGCCTGTGCCCACGGACCACATGGCAGATCAATACAATGTGTGCTCTAAATTCAGATGACAAACGAGTACCATTATGACCTAATTAGCAAGCCTCATATTTTGAATGGATAAATAATAATTCCACCACATAATCCTAAACCACTTCTTGAAAAATGCCCTCAACGCTGCAGAGTGGAAGGCAGAGGGAACGGGCAAAGGCAGCCATTTACATATCTCTTTGCTTCCACCATGGGTAAATGTTTTGTCTGGATTCACAGACTTCTCTAGCTTGCTGTGCTCATTATTTTTCAAGGTTAGAAAATAGGGAAGTATTCATTTTTTTTTTTTTAAGTCAGACTGCTTCTTGAAGGTAGAATTTGCTGGGCTCTGCATAACTCAGCAGCTGCATCCTCCTCCTTTAACCTGCTGCCTTTGCACAGTGTCAGCCCAAGTGCTTAACTGAAGACCAGGGTGGGATCCAAGGCTGTAGGGACACAAGCTGGCTGCCACTGCCAAAGGACCATTTTTCCCCTTGTAACAAGACATGGGCTCTGGAATCAGGGATACCTGGGTTCACATCCTGACTCAACCTTTCCCTCTCCTCCCCTTCCTTCCCTCTTCTTTCCTTCTTTCTGTCATGGGGAAAAGGTTGATTCCTCAACTCAGGATCCATAAGGTTTTTGGCTTACATGATAGAAAAGAATTTTAGCACATGCCAAAGACAGAGATTTATTTAGGAAAGTAAGAAGTACACATTCAAGGGAGAATGCAGGCCACTCAAAAGTGAGAGAGGCGCTTTGGGGTTCAGGGCTGTTCTCTTATAGGAGACTTTCATGAGGGGTGGGCTGAAGGAGGTATGTGAGGATAACCAGTCTAGTAGTCCCAATGTAGTTTTTGGTGATCTAGTGGCCTGGTCATCCTTATGGTCCTCAGGCTGATTCAGGTGTCCATTATCTGGTCAATAGATAAGCTGAAGAGTCCCCTAAATTATAGGTTTCTCAAGATACCATATCTGTCTTGTTAACAATGTTCAGTGTAATTATAGTTTGTTTCAGTTAACTCTAGGATTTACAGATTTCCCTGAAATTTGGGAGAGACAGTCCTGGGAAAGAGAATTGATTTGCAGAGTAAATGCATAAGAAATGTTAGCACCAGGTTCTATGTTCTACCTATTCATTTTATTTCTTCTATTTTACATCATTTCCTTCTTTTCTTTCTTTGTTTTGTTTTGGTTTTTTGTTTGTTTGGGGGATGTGTGTGCGTGCGTGTGTGTGTGTGTGTGTGTGTGTGTGTGTGTGTGTGTGTGTGTTTTGTTTTGTTTTTGTAATACTGAGGATTGAATCTCGGAGCACTCTACCACTGAGCAACATTCCCTGCCATTTTAATTTATTTGAGACAGGTCTCACTAAGTTGCCCAGGCTGGTCTCCAACTTTAGTCTCTGGAGTAGCTGGGATTTGGGGCATGCACGGCCAGCTGATCCCAGCCTGACTTGACTTTTCTTAACCTGCTGAACTTGACCTTTCTGACCACAGGGTGAAAACAGTGCATACGTCCTCCAGTGGTTGTAAGGATTAAATGAGTTAATGTCTGTCAAGAGCTTTGTGCTGTGCCTGGCTGGCACATGATGCAGGACTAGATCAGTGTTTGTTGTTATTGTTAGTCTCTTTCATCTTTTGTAAAGTAAAGTAGTTGGACCCAATCAGAGATTCCCCAACTAAGGTCTTCAGGTTCTTAGGGTTTTATAAATAAATCAATGGGGGCAGTCCATGGGCTGTTTTCAGTCTTAACTAGAAATTCCCCCTACCTTTTCCTTTGTCTGGAATCATTCTGGCTCCAGAGCAACACCATTATCTCATGCTGATCAGAGGTTTGGCTTGGCAGTGACATTTGTCTAATTAATAAAGATGGCAATCAGATTAATTTAGTCCTTAGTAATTGCATTTGGGTGATGGTGTCTATGTCTTGCATGAAAACCGCATCTGGTTTAGAAGACAGTAATTGTCAGAGCACGTAGTCCTGGGGGAGTTGGGGCTGGATGGATGATCCAGAGGATGCGTGGCAGAGGAAGATTTGGAACCCTTGGTCTAGATGGAATTTTCCAGTAAGCCTCCCCTGATTCGGTGAGTGCAGCCTGCCTGCAGAGCACAGCTTGTGAGCAACAGAGAGCCGAGGCGGCTGTCCTAGGCCTTTGGGTGATTACAGGTAATGGAGACCATGGCTACTTACCTGCTCACACACCGGCTTGCCCCCTCCCCACTCAGCCATTATCCCTCAGCTTGTGGCCTTGGCTGAAACCTGATGAATGTCCTTATAACCTCAGGAAATGCCTTTCACTTCTGCTCCCTGCAGTCCCTTGCGCCACCAGCCTGCCCTGGAATGCTTTCCCTTCTCCCCTC
>PVLC010039679.1:0-14180 GCA_004027655.1 Graphiurus murinus
AAAAAAAAAAAAAAAAAAAAAAAAAAAAAAAAAAAAAAAAAAAAAAAAAAAAAAAAAAAAAAAAAAAAAAAAAAAAAAAAAACACTGCAGAAAGTAAGAATAGAAGAAACTTACCTCAATATCATTAAGGCAATATAGCTAAACCCAAAACCAGATTGAACAGGAAAAAATTAGGAATTTCTTTTAAAATCAGGAACAAGACAATGATGCCCACTATCACCACTCCTTTTCAATGTAGTCCTTGAGACTCTTGCCATAGTTGTAAGGCAAGAAAAGAATATCAAAGGAATTCAAACAGGGAAAGAAGAACTGAAAGTATCTATATTTGCAGATCAGATGTTCCTATATTTAGAAGACTCACAAACTCAACCAAAAGACTTCTAGAGCTGATTAACAAATTCAGCAAAGTAGCAGGATACAAAAATCAATCTAAAAAATTCAGTAGCTTTTATATATGCCAACTATGAATCAAGGGTCTAAAAAGAAAGTCTAAAGAATTGGAGAAGATCTTGGCCAGCTATTTCTCTGATAGAAGACTAATATCTAGAATATACAAAGTATTTAAAAGACTTAAAACTAAAACAAAAAATAACCCAATCAAGAAATGATCAAATGAACTAAACATACAATTCACAAAAGAAGAAATACAAATGTCTAATAAATACTTGAAAAAATGTTCAACACCATTAGCAATTAGAGAAATGCAAGTCAAAACTATACTGAGATTCCATCTAACCCCAATTAGAACGCAAACTATCAAGAAATGAAACAACAGTAAATGCTGGCAAGGATGTGGGGAAATAAGAATTATTCTACACTTTTGGTAGGACTACAAATTAGTACCGCTGCTATGTAAATCAGTATTGAGATCCCTCAGAAAATTGGAAACAGAGCCATCATATGATTCAGCTATACCACTCCTGTGTATCTTTTAAAAGGGACTGAAATCAGAATATTGTAGTAATACATGCCTATCCATGTGTCTAGCAGCAAAATTCACAATATCCAAATTAGGATCCAACCTAGGTGTCCTTCAACAGATGAATGGATAACAAAATTATAAGATATACGTACAATGGGATTCTACTTATCAATAAAGGGGAACAAAATTATGTCATTTGGAGGAAAATGAGTGGATCTGGGAAAAATTATGTTAAATGAGATTAGCCAGTCACAGAAAGTGAAGGGGCATATGTTTTCTTTTATAAGCAGAAGCTAAGGAATAATCAGGATATCAGAGGGAATTAATATTTTGGAGGAGAAACTCTGGTGAGTGAAAGAGGTGGTGTAGGGGTAGATGGAAGAAGAAGAAAGGCAGAATTAATGAAGGAATCAGTTCAATTGAAATTATGTACATATGTGAGAAAAAGCAACATCTCTCTCAATATCTTGTATACGGAAGGGAGGATTGGGGAGGAAGCCGGGGGAAAGCCCACCAAGTGCTGTGTGCATGGATGCCACTATCCCTATGACCTACAATATGGTGTGAGACTATAATGCACCAATAAAATTATATATTAAAAAACTAAAAATCCTCTCATTGGATAAGTGGATTTCTGGATAAATTGATAGCCAGCAACTTGAAGGGTTTTCTGTTTCTTTCGCTCTCTTTTTTATGATGCTGGAAATTGGACTCGGGGCATTGTTCATGCTAATCATGTGCCCTACCACTGAACTACACTGCCAGCCCCTCTTTTGCCAATTCTTGAATCCATTCTACCAAAATATTATTTTAAATCTTCACTCTCATCAAACTTCTCTTGTTATGCAAGTATTTTACTTAATATAAAATAATAAAACAACAATAGAAAAACAAAAAATATATATAGCAAAAATGAAACATTCTTAACCTCTGTCAATTATTATCCATTTCTATCAAAATAAATGAGTTATCTCTTTATCTATCTAAAACCAGTACTTCTAACTGTACTCTAAATTATTTTTCTCTTTTACATTCTTGGAAACATTGCACAATTAATAATTTCTTGTGATTTTTTTGTTTGTTTAGTTTTGTTTTTGGTACTGGGGGTTAAATCTAAGAGCTTTCTACATCAGAGTTACACCCATTGCCCTACTTTATTTTATTTTTTAAAATTTGAAGCTGGATCTATTAAGCTATAGAGGACCTCACTAAGTTGTTGAAGCTGGTCATGAAACTGTAATCCTCCTGTCTCAGAGTCCCAAGTCCTGGATTACAAGTGTGCACCACCACACCTGGCTAGTAATTCCTTTCACTAACACATCTTTATTTCTTTCAACTGGCTTTTTCACCAGCATATTTAAATATCATTAAAACACAATCAGACATTTGAGAAGGTTATCTATACTCTGACACTGTTTTTCTACTTCTCAAGGAAACTGATTCCTACTTTTCTTAAATATTTTTTCTTTTATATGTGTATATACATATGTATTACATTATAATATACATATAAATATATAATTAAACATACTTAATATATTCTACATAATATAATAAGCATGCACTGTTACATATTAAATATTGTTATATAGCACATATATTAAATAATTTGATAATTAACCTATTTCTTGTTTCATTCAATCAAGTTAGATTTATAAGATCAATTAGTTTTCACTCACATATGATACTCCATTAAATAAAATATCTCAGTTTATCCATTCTACTAATAATGGACTTTCAAGTAGTTCGGGGCTATTATGAAGAGCAATTTAAGAATATTCTGTTATGTATCTTTTGGTGAACAAATATATAAAATTTTGTTGACTATGTACTTGAGAATACAATTACAGAGTTATGAGAATGCATGTATTCAGTTTTATAGATACTTTCAGAGATTTCCAAGGTGCTCAGATAAATTTTCTACCAAAAATATATGAAAGTTCCAATTACTATACATTTCATCTATAGTTTTTCTTCATATTATTCAAGTTAACCACTTTAGAGATGTTATATTAAGGATTTAATTTGCATGTCATTGATTACTAATGAATCTAAGTATATTCTCCTATGTTTATATTAATTCACATACAGAGACCTGTCTTCATTTAGTAATAATTCTTACATGTTTTCTATATTCTTTTGGATTGTTTATGAAAGCGTGTTATCTATGAATATTGATTGTAGTTCCTCTTATTTATATCTTTTTACATTTTATTATTACACTTTTATTTTCATTTTCTTGTTTTTTTTAGAAAAATACAAGTTTTAAAATTAAATGAGTCCAAATTATAAATTTTATTATTGTTAATGGAATTTTGCCCTATTAAAAATATTTATCTACCAAAGGCAAGTTTTTTTTCTATATCTTATTCCAAATATTTAAAGTTTAAAATTTACATTTAAGGTTATATCAAACTTTGATTTGCTTATGGAGTAATATAGAGCACATTTTTTTCACGTGGATATCCAATTGTTCAAGCACCATTTGGTCAAAATGCTTTTATTTTTAAATCATTTTGGAATCACTATCAAAATTAAATTGAATATATATATATATTCATATATATATATATATATATGGCTGTATTTCTGGACTTTCTTTTCTGTTTCATTTCTCTGTCTATCTTCTATTAGTACTATTCTATCACACTTATATCACTTTCTCAGGGAAGAATTTCTTGATACCTACTAGATCAGGTCCTATTTTTTATGCAATCTCTACTTTCTCTAACAGTAAAGTAATCATATGGCAATAAGATCCATGTAGAAATAGACAATGCTTATTTTTCAACCTCTCTTACTGTTTTACATGAGCTACAAAAGATATTTGACATTCAAATAAATAACTTGAAATATTATGTATTTGAGCTGTATATCTATAAATGTAGAATCCACATGCAAAATATTTTCAAAGAGACATGATTTCAATTATTTTCCTGTATTGTACCATGAGACTATCAACTGTGATATTCTATACCTAATCTCTGCCTACCAGAAAGTTTCTATCCTCTAGAGTTTAAAAAAAAATCTTGTTCAAATGATATTTCTCATTGTTTACACTTAAAACTTGGAACACAAATCCATTGAAAGGCAGTCCTCAATTCTCACATGTAAATTAATAGCTCTCTTAAAAATTATAAATTTATGTATACAAATGAGAAATGTCTTATTTTAATAATAAAATATCAGTTTTGTAGTAAACAACTTGTGTTTGAATCCTAACTTTGCCAAATGTTAGACATGCAGCTTGGGAAGAAATTAATTATTGAAGCCTAATGTATCCTTTCAGTGGAATTACAATAAAAATGTTTCGGTCTTGGTTGTTAAGATATACTAGTTTCTTATTAAGTTTATAAGGTGAACTGGCAAATAATATGACACAAAATTTGGGGATTTTGATAGAACATGGGTTTGTTCTATCAAACCCATGTTTAATCATGGGTAGAACATGTCCTACCCATGATTAAAAATCCAAGAACAATACAAAAACATTTATTGACAATTAGAGATGAGAAGGCAGTCATTGTGATTCTTTGTTTTCTTTTCCACATGGGGATACTCATACACTATGCATTTCTTAAAGTGGTATGAGGCCAGTTCTGCTTATTATAAACTTTTTAGTTGGTGTGACTGTCAGGGTCCATTGAGGAAAACTGAAACCACTCCAAGTGTTTCAAAAATGGATGTGTGTGTGTGTGTGTGTGTGTGTGTGTGTGTGTGTGTGTGGTGCTAGGGATTGAACCCAGGGACACCCTACCTTCTAGCTACATCCCCAGCTCTATTTTTATTCTTTATTTTGAAACAGTCTCACTGAGTTGCAGAGGGTCTTACTAAGTAGCTGAGGCTGGCCGTGACCTGCGATCTTCCTGTCTCAGTCTCTCAAGTACTGGGATTACAAGCGTGCACCACCACCCCCCAGCTCAAAAATAGAATTTTATACAGGAAATTTATTATGGGGGAATTATGAGGAAAAAATTGGTGATGATAAGCAACCCTTACCTACCAGCATAAGCTGTTACACTTCCTAATGCTGGAGAAGATGAAACCAGGACAAGCAAATAAATACCACGAGTATTTATTGCTTCTCAGTGGTCTTCCAATGGTCTCCTTAGATGAAAATCACTATACGAAACACTGACCAGGAAATATTCTGAGAGTAAAATTGGCATAGTTAGCAAAATAGAATTTTTTTGCCCAGGAGTGTGAATGCATATCCCTCCATTTTCAAGATGTCAACGTTTTATTTGTAAACCTCTATAGTACTTACGTTTTTTATTTATGATTATAAATGTGTTTGAAAAATAAAATTCATACACCTGTGCTCTCTCTCATTCAGTAAATAAAAATATTTACATAAAATCATGTAGTTATCTTCCTTACCTCCATCACTAGTTTTATATAAAGAGTGATGGCTTTCTTTTGCTCTGAAGTCCTTTACATATTTATGATCCTTAAGATGCTGTCAAACATGCCTATGTACCTTTAGAAAAATTCTTATGGGAAAATAGAAGCTATAGGAATAAGGGTGGTATATGAATGAACTACAAATCATTAATCATATACCAAAGTATATATGCATTCTATATATACATGTATGACAGAATATGTTTCTCCAATTTTAAGTAAACTATCATATTCTCTGTTCTCTGGAATATATATGAAATTCTGCCACATATTTAAAAATGTCATTTATGAACAAGCTTTTTCAGAGTCTTTGAAAATTTGGCTATGGTACAACATGACTCCATAAACTGTATCACTGGTTTCTATTATTAAATTGAAAATTGAATTTTATAATATTTATAAAATAAGAATTATATAGAAAATATGACTCGCTTTATACAAGGGAAACAAAAAGACCTATGATAAAGGAACCAGTTTTATGGGTTCTCATATACCTTTATAATGTCTCTCCCTTCCTATGGTCTCATTTGACTGGTGATGGCTTACAGACATCATTACTACTCTGTGCTCTGACAATTGTTTACATGTAGGATATGAAGCAGCAGCATTAATTCATACCATTATTGCTTCATCCAACATCCTGGGAGGAAAGGGCAGAAGGTAACACGACAGAATGGTACTTTGAAAATTATTCCAAGAGAAGCCTGGACCAATAAGGCTATTATTTCAGATGTGAGGCATGGAATATGTCAGATATTAAAAAATGCACCTTGAGGAAAATAATTAAAGTGTCTTTAAAATGATGGTCTTCTGTTTATTTCTGACAAAAACTTTGTATCATTGAGAATAACAGAGGTTGGAAAAATGCCCACATTGGAGGAATAAAAAAAAAAAAAAAAAGTTCAGTTTCTGAATTCAGTCTCTTTTCAAAACAGAAATCTCCTTCGGTCTGCCTAGAGTGTCTTATAAAACACAAAACAATCTTCCAGAGTCTTTCTGTAGATAAGCACAGCTGTCTCCTCAGCCAGGGGATGAGGTTCAGACACATTTCAGAGCAGCTGGCTGTTGCCCTCCCAGCTGCTTGGAAAATGAGAAACTTTATTGGCAGCAGGCCCTAAGCCCAGAGCAGTAGGCATCTAAACTAATCCCCGGGCATTAGAATTCAGCAGGCTGTAGGAGCATGGAGCCATGTGTGTTTTTTAATCACTGTGATCTTTGTGTAAATTTAAAGAATGAAGCCCATAGGGTAATCTTGGAGGCTGTTTCTGTGTGTAGGTTTGTGTAAGGAGAATGGGGAAAGGAAGTACCGCTCAGTGGTTAAGAAAATGAGCTCTGGAGACATGTTTGGTCCTTCAGAAGGGGGCCAAAAGTAACTGCACACGGGTTCTCCTACTGCATCTTAAGTGCACATTTTTGAGACAAAGATTGATTTTTGTGATTAAAAATTGTTGGATCTTTTGTCAAATCTCTGTATTAGTAGACCACAATTTTAGTGCTGTGACGTGCATGTATATGTACATGTGAGAGTGACCATGTTTCTTACTTCAGATACTCAGTTGTGTTTGCCTAGTATAGCTTCACAATTCAACTTGAAGATTCAATAAATGTAACAATCCCATGATAATGACACAATGGTCACAAAGGAAGAAGAGGGTTGTCCTTGAGATCAAAGCTTTTAACCTCGGAGTCCAGACATATTAGTACATTTCAATTACTTGTGAGGTCTGTCACAGGGCCCATAATTTAATGGTAATAATAATAGTTCAGATACTGAAATTGAAAAATGATTTTTTCTGTTTTTCCATAAATTAGACTATGTTCAAGGTTACTCTTCTAATTATATCCTTTCACTCACTTGTGTTCTGATATACTCTCTGAAGTAAGAAACAGATATAAAAGTCTAGTTTCCAACTTAGAAGTGCATATTTTTAATAAAGTATTCAGTGAAATGGGCCTGTTCATAAGAAATAGATTCTCTATGTGAAAGTATATAACAGAAAAACAAAACAAAAAAAAGTTTGAGATATTCTCTAGGAACCAGATTGAGGTTAAACAGTTTAATTACTTTTAAAGATCTTTCCCATAGCATCAATATAAAAAAAATATGACCATCTTCTAAGATCCAAAATTCAAAGCCTAAATTATTCTAATCTTCTCTGCCTTATACACTTAGTAAATATTAAATTTCTTTCTTGATTTTTTTTAGTAATGCCTCTGTAGCAGATACTACTAATTGAGAATTTCATAGCCATTTGTGCATTCTTCCTTGGTAATGGAATGCAGCCTTTATTCTGGTAGCCATTTGCCTAGACCTGAGGGAACATGATTTCTCTGTTACCCTGTACAACTGATTGATCTAGGGATATTTCATGGGACTCCGGCCAGACCAATTAAGTAGGGAGAAGTCTGCGAAGATAGTTCTGGGAAAAAAAAATCCTTTTGTATAAGTTGTAAAAGGAGAATACTGATTCTCTTAAATCTTAAAAAGCAGTGCTGTTAAAGACATGAAATTTTTAGCTGTTGAATCCATATTAAAATTATAAGGAAATATGCAACAATAAGCAATAGATGATGATAGAGGGAAATATGAAAGAAATTCAGGCTTAACAGCATTATTAAACCTGGGTATGAATGCAATCTGAACTTACTATGATTTAAATTTTTCATGTTAAGTTTTGTAATGTGTAACTAAAAGCATTCCTCTGTTCACATTTCATTTTTACATTTCTTCTCCTAGTTCAAAATAATTTGGAGAAAAACGATGTCACCAATCACCCATCTGGTTTTCCATATTCTAACCATCTTGAAAACTTTTGCTACTGCTTTTTTTTTCCCTCCAACGTTATATGCTTCACATCACATTTTGTTAAAAAACACTCCTTACAATGGGTACTCAGCTTATTACTTAACTCCCAGCTCAGATCTCTAGTTCAACAACAACTACATTTGCTATTGCTCACCTACAACTAGTTCATTCTGACTCTAGAATGAGTCTCACACTAGTTTATCTGTAAGACCATACCCACTCCACTCACTTTTATTTCTGTCTCTAAAGCTGGGATTTAAAGCAAATTCATACATTACAGTAATTATAGAAGTGAATCTAGTCAACATGGCACTTAGATATCGTTTCACAATTTCCTGAGAAAGAAATGCAAAACATGAGAAACTACTCAAAAATGGAGAATGATTATATTGAGGAAGAATGGAAAGCTCACTTAGGGGTAAAATATGTTAGCTACCAGGTAAGATCTTTCACTATAGGTAACCAATTGATTGGGTACCAATATAATATCATTTATTTAAGGTAGTTGGGTGTTTTTTTTCTCTCTTTCATTTTTTTGGGGGGAGGAGAAGGCAAAAATGGGATCAAAGTAGTACAGAATTGATAATCTTACAACCTGATAGAACCACAGCAGTGAGGTAAGAGAAAATATTGCCAAGTAGAAAAGTAGCAGTGCCCAATCAGCTATAAGACAATATCCCCTATATATTGCCATAAGCAGATGAAACCACAAGAGATGTATAAGGCGGTGAAATTTGAGTTATCTCTGTCACTGTAACACTATATGAATAAAACTTGGTTTCTTAAAGCCAACAAAATTTGGAGCCATCACACTAATCATTTATCTTAAAAAGGTACATTTGAACATCTTTAGTACTTCAATATATCTACCATTCAAAAAAAAAAAGGAATAAAGAATTCATTTTGCAAGAAGATGTTAAATAGGATTTTCTATATTACAAGATCCTCAGAGATTGATCTACCAATTCTGTGAATATAATTTGCATGTTTACTTGCATTTGTATTTTCTTTATTTTATGATCATGTAGAGTTTATTGTTCTCTTTTAAGATATCTTGTTATTAAGTCTGACTGGGTTGATTTATTTGAATTACATTAGAAGAGGTGACAGGTAACTTGTGCTAGAGTTTTGTTGAGTTGAAAATACTTGTTTTTACTTTTATAGATGTCTTATTAAACACGCTGCATGTAAGGAAAGCCTTTCTCAGTAATGGTATAGATCACACAGTTCAAGTGATGAGAAAATGTGTTAGGGCTAATATTTTATAGTTTTTAATTACTTTGTCCTTTTATTTCAACAAAATGGTTGGCATATCTCATGTCCATTCTATTTTATGGGCAAGATTTTGTACTTAATATAGAAGTTTACAATATTTTCAGTGCGTACATCGTCATGCATAATGATTCAGCCAATCTATAATTCAGCCTTTGTGAATGCATATTTTATTGGAACTGACAAAAAAAGCAAGGAATTCTGGAAAAGACAATGCAGAGTTTAGATAATGAGGTTTTACAACAGCTAGGAAAGAAAAGTATCCATCCTGCTTCTTTGTCTAGATATCTGATGCATCTTGGCTTCAGGCTTTTCAATTTATTGTTCAAGAATCTTGTTTACTAGGGAAGACAAATGACTATCACCAGTTGTCTTTTAACATCACTAAAGCTTTTTTTAGAGAGTTTGCACCTGGATTTAAAAGGGAGACTGCTCAGGTTGTACACATTTAATTCAATAATATTTAAAGGTTGATTACATTTCTCAATTTCTTAAAATTAACTCGGCATCTGCTATTAATGGTTAGAGTGCACATCTATACTATATACTTACAAATACTTTGATCAAATAATTGTTTCAAATAAATACAAATCATGCAATCCAATATCTTTGTGAAATAATACAGTAGTCATTCCTGCTTTGAATTAACATTATATAAGTGTCTGGAAGAGATCCAGATACTCTTTTTTTTTTTTTTTTTTTCCGGTACTGGGGATTGAACTCAGGGGCGTTCTACCTCTGAGCTCCACCCCCAGCCCTATTTTTTATTCTTTATTTGAAACCGGGTCTCCCTAAGTTGTGGAGTACCTCACTAGGTAGCTGAGGCTGGCCTCGAACCCGGATCCTCCGGTCTCAGCCTCCCAAATGCTGGGATTACAAGCGTGCGCCACCACGCCCGGCTCGATCCAGAGACTCTTGATGCCACCTAGCTATCTTGACTTCTCTGTTACTCTCATTAGGGTTAATAAAAGTGTGCATCAATTTTTAAACATGTCTATGATTTCAATTAACGTTTATACAGAGAAGCATCTCACATCTTTCTCTTTAGCCTTGACATCTTGTTGGGATTCATTATCATATTTCCAATTACCTCTTGAAAAAATAGATGTGCTATAAGAAACTCAAATGCAATCCAAACCTTCTTCCTCTGGAAGATGAGCACTATGCTTTTAAGCACTAAGTTTAAAAACATTCTTTAGAAACACTTTAGAAATATCTTCTTTAAAAGACTTTATGAACTAATAGCCTATGTTTGAAATTTGTCTAACACTTATTGACTTTGGATGATTTATTTAATTTCTCTATTCCTCAGTTTTCTCATCTGAAAAGCAGACCCAATAATTGTATATACCTAATCAAGTTGACATGACAATTAAAATAACTTTATACATATATATGTTAAACACTTGGATGATATTTGGCACATTGCATGAACTATATGTAAATGTTTACTCTTATGATAACCTCCATATATTTACCTATTCAACTCATAACCATCAGGATGTATTCATTCTATTTCCAAAACCTCTCTTAACTGTGACCACCCCCCTTTTAAACTTTACAACTACTTCATTAGTTCAATGTTCTTTTTTTATATGAACCTTAAAATACTCTCCTATTCATGTCCTAGTCTCCTTTCACTAATCTACCCAAAATTGTCTTTGTAAAACCTAATTTTGATAATTTCCTGTTTTACAAAGTTCAATATAGTATTAATAGGCGATTGAGCATGTCATATTCTCAAATGTCCATGTCAACCTTTCTTTTTTTTTTTTTTCCTCCAATCCAATTTACTCGTAGTTTCTTTCTCATGTTATAAAATAAAATCATGCTCCCATAACCTTGTGGACATGTCACTTCCAAGGTTGTTTTATTTTATTTTTTTTCTTGATTCATACTTACTCTTTAAGACTCTTATCCAAGTGATTCTCTCACAAGATGGCAATGATTTCCCCAAACTATTCTCTCCTTTTGGGTAGAGATCACAAATTCCTTTGTGGTTTCTATTGTACTTTATACATTTCTATTATAGCATTTCCCACTTCACACAGTGAATTGCTATTTCCTTGTACCAATCTTCACTGGGAAAATAGATATAAAACTAAAGATGTAAGATAAAATAAACTCTAATTTTATTTGGTTGATGGCTTACATTTTTTAAAGATCTTGGAGAAAGGACTAACACTTTCTTTGATTCTGTGGATCTGATAAATCATGGCACTTTGCAAACATGTTTATGGTGCTAGAATAAACAAAATAAGGAGTGGAAGATAAATGCCAACTTAATCGAAGTAGGATCAGATTTACTGTACCCTATTAAAAAGAAACACATTAACTACCTGTTTAATGTTGCCTTGATTGAAACCAAGAAATTTTTAAAAGGAGGGAAGCTGCTGATTCAAATACTCTACCAAGGATTTAAAAAAAAAAATTAAGAAAAACAATGGCCACAGGATATCTGAGTAAATGCTAGAGTTGAGGTAACAGAGTTATTACTGAGAGAATTTTAACAAATGAATAATCCTCTAAATCATGTGACTATTATATACTGGAGGATTTGATTCCATTAAACCGGAATCTGAATATTTTATTTTATTTTTCTGACTTTGATACTCAAATGTGCTTTATAAACCATTCGAAACCAAAGCATAGGAGTGTGAATTTAACCTCATGGCACCAAGAAGTGAATATATAAATACTTCTGCTTTCCTTAGCAGAATCTGAGTTCTCACTCCTATGTCAGAGAGATGATACAAAACATGACTTATGTTAGGAATCAACTTGTCGCATCTATAACCTTGACACTGTTTATTGGAATTAAGTAGTCAGCAAGATGATTGGATGCCTAAAGGGATTGGTAGAGGCTTGACAGAAGGAAGTCTGATTTATAACCTTTCTCATCTATGAATTTTCCAAAGACTTTTCATCTAATGTTCTTCCTGGATCCTAGCCCTGAATTTATTTAACCTCTGTGGCTGTGTCAATTTATCCACACCTTTTAGGTCTGTCTCACCCTGGAACCTGGAATCAGTTTTGGCCGACAGGCTTTTAAAGCATCTTTGGCAGGTAGCTCACTGACTTAGCACTGAGTTCAACTTTCTGCCAGCTGTGTTACTAAGAGGGCCCTTTAGGTCCTTCATAATTGTGCTCTGACTTCTGACCTGTAACTGAAAACTAGTATGGAATAGTAGAAAAGAGTTCCCCAACCACAAATCAAGAGACTAAATGTTCAATGTTCACTTCAGCTACTGAATAATTGTTTCCTAGTTACTTAAACTGTTTCAGCTCAATTTTTTTTTGTGGACTATATGGTTGAACTGAATTATTTATAAGGTCCCATTCAGTTCTACAATGCTAAAAATCTTGATTATGATCTTTACTACTGGGCTCTACCACAGACCCTTTAAAATCATGACAAATTGTACATGTCCTTTTGATTTAATAGCAATTTTTGGAACACTTCACACATTAATATTTTCATCCTGCTCTTGACATTTCCTACAAATTAACAACATCCTAGCCTAGTATAATTCTGTGAGTCTATCACCTAAAGCTAGCCGCCCAGGGATAACACCTCTAAGCTCTATATGAACAAGTAAAATATCAACAACTTACAGCATTAGGTTCTCAAATTACTATTAGCATAATTTTCACAATATAAGTAAGCAAGAATATAATAGGATGTAATTATTTGATGAACTGGGTGACTATAGTTTCTTTTTGCATTGTCAGGGTATTTTGTAGCAAAATATATTCTGGTAGTATTTTGGACAAAAGTAACCTGAACACCAAACTTTTTAATCTTGACTAATAAATGGGGCAACATTAAATAACCTGGCATGGAATTGTATGTTATTTGTTGGGTCAAATAGATTGGGCAACAGGTTTTTTCTTGATCAAACCAATGTATTTGAGCATGTACCTATTGATATAGGAAACAATAAAATATCTCAACTAAAACTTATCCTAACATAATCTTATTTCAATTGCATAAAACTCAATATTTACTTACATAAAAAAATGTTACTAAATCTTTAAGAAAGGCAAGCTCTACATAGGTAGAATGCCCCTGGATTTAAGCCCCAGTACAATAAATAAATAAATAAATACTCTAAAAGTTACTGTGTTATAAAATTCCAGATAGAATGTACTCTTCAATATGACTGTATAATAAGAAACTTTAAGAATATAAGTCAGTATTATTTCACATTATTAAAAATTTGGAAGATAGTTATTGAAATGGATTATTATATTTCATGACATCTATTCCTAGAGTTGTCTAAAACATTAATGATTATCAGAGTATATGTCTTTTCAGTTCTCATTAACACCCTAACAAAATAGAAATCTGGCAAGACATATGACTTTACTTTGTATTTTACATATTAGTGGCCAATACTCACTGTCGTATTATTGTGCATTATACTGTACAATCTCTCATTGAGAGGAGATTAGATCACATTTGTTATACATGGAAGAGCAGAAAAATACATATTCAGGAAGTACTTAAGTTCATTTTACTTTGAGACATGATTATACACACTTGGGTCTTTAGCAAAAAATAAACAAGTTTACAAAGAATTTAGATGTATAGGATTCAATCCCTGCCATAAAACAATGTTTTTCTATTTTAAGGATCACATTCTCAGCATTCCAATCTTATACATGGGAAAATACTGGCCTTCCCAGAGTCTCAAATTTCATATTATACCCCATTCATAGATCAGTTTGTGAGACCTGCCATGCCTCTTTCCCCTCTCCTCCCCTCTCCTCTCC
>PVLC010039680.1:0-14180 GCA_004027655.1 Graphiurus murinus
AGAGAGAGGGGTTATTGAAAGTTTGTAGGAAAAGCACTATTTGGAAAGACGACCTCTGCACTGTGTTTGTTATCGTTTGTGCAACGCCTTGATCCCAGAAAGAGAGAGATATAATAAAAGAGGTTCGAACCAGTAGCATTTAGCCAGCGTCTTTTATTGGGGCCTCACGGCTGAGGGTTCAGCCTGGGGCGCCCGATAGTATTAAATGGAGGAAAGTGCAAAAGTTCTCACTAAAAACAGGAATAAGACAAGGATGTCCATTATCACCACTTCTGTTCAATATAGTACTTGAGACTCAGAGCAATAAGGCAAGAGAAGGAAATCAAAGGTGTAAAAATAGAATGGGAAGAACTAAATCTATCCCTTTTTGCAGATGATATGACACTATACTTAGATGACCCAACAAAGTCAACCAAAAAATTGACAGAACTGATCAACAAATTCAGCAAAGTGTCTGGATACAAACTCATTCTTAAAAAATCAGAAGCTCAGCCAGGTGTGGTGGCGCACGCTTGTAATCCCAGCATTCGGGAGGCTGAGACTGGAGGATCTGGGTTCGTGGCCAGCCTCAGCTACCTAGTGAGGCACTCTGCAACTTAGTGAGACTCGGTTTCAAAATAAAGAATAAAAATAGCGCTGGGGGTATAGCTCGGAGGTAGAATGCCCCTGAGTTCAATCCTCAGTACCGCAAAAATAAAAAATCAGAAGCTCTCCTCTATGCCAATCATAAATCCACTGAAAAAGAAATCCAGAAAACAATTCCACTTACAATAGCATCCCAAAAAACAAAATACTTAGGGATAAACCTTAACGAAGGAGGTAAAAGACCTCTATAAGGAAAACTATAAAAAGTGAACAAAGAAATTGATGAAGACCTTAGAAGATGGAAAGATCTACCATGCTCCTGGATAGGCAGAATAAATATCATCAAAATGGCCATCCTCCCAAAAGTGATCTACAGATTCAATGCAATACCCATGAAATTACCAAGATCACTCCTCACAGACATACAAAAATCAGTCCTTAAATTCATTTGGAACAACAAAAAGACCAGAATATCCAAAGTAGTTCTTAGCAACAAGAACTATGCAGGAGACATCAGCATACCTGACTTCAAACTATACAACAAAGCCACAGTAATAATAACAGCATGGAGCCAGGCATGGTGGCACACACATGTAATCCAAGTACTTGGAAGGCTGAGACCAGAGGATCCAAGTTCGCGGCCAGTCTCAACTATTTAGTGAGGCCATTCGAAACTTAATAAGACTCTGTTTAAAATTAAAGAATAAAAAATAGAACTGGGGGTGTAGCTTAAAGATAGAACGCCCCTGGGTTCAATCCCCAGTGCCTCAAAAAAAACAAGACCAAAAAAAAAAAAAAAACCCAGCATGGAGCCAGTGGTGGCCCACACTTGTAATCCCGGTACTCGGGAGGCTGAGACCAGAAGATCTGGATTCTCGGCCAACCTCAGCTACTTAGTGAGGCTCTCCACAACTTAGTGATACTCTATTTCAAAATAAAGAATTTAAGCCGGGCGTGGTGGCGCATGCTTGTAATCCCAGCATTCGGGAGGCTGAGACTGGAGGATCCGGGTTCGCGGCCAGCCTCAGCTACCTAGTGAGGCACTCCGCAACTTAGTGAGAATCGGTTTCAAAATAAAGAATAAAAAATAGGGCTGGGGGTATAGCTCGGAGGTAGAATGCCCCTGAGTTCAATCCCCAGTACCGCAAAAAAAAATAAAAATAAAAATAAAGAATTTAAAAAAAAAATAGGGCTGGGGGTGCAGCTCAGAGGTAGAATGTCCCTGGGTTCCATCTCCAGTAACACCAGTAAATAAATAAATAAATAAATAAATAAATAAATAAATAAATAAATAAATAAAGCATGGTATTGGCACAAAAACAGACACACAAACCAATGGAACAGAATAGAAGACTCAGAAAGAAACCCACACACTTACAGTCAATTGAATTTTGACAAAGGAGCCAAAAACATACATTGGGAAAGACAGCCTCTTCTGCAAATGGTGTTGGCAAAACTGGTTAATCATATGCAGGAAAATGGAAATAAACCCCACTTTCTCACCCTACACAAGAGTCAACTCAAGATGGATCAAAGACCTGGAAGTCAGGCCAGAGACTTTGCAGCTACTTGAAGAGGGCATAGATCCAACACTTCAACACATAGGCACAGGTGAAAACTTTCTCAACAAGATCCCAAAAGCACAAGCAACTCAAAGGAAGAGCAATAGATGGGGTTGCATTAAACTGAACAGCTTCTGTGCAGTAAAGGAAACTATCAAGAACCTCAACAGAGAGCCCACAGAATGGGAGAAAATTTTTGCCAGCTACTCCTCTAATAGAGGACTACTATCTAGGATATACAGAGAATTCAAGAAACTCACAGCTAAGAAAACAAATAACCCAATTAAAAAATGGGCAAAGGATCTAAATAGACACTTCACAAAAGAAGAAATACAAATGGCCAATAAATGTATGAGGAAATGTTCAACATCATTAGCAATCAGAGAGATGCAAATCAAAACTACCTTGAGATTTCACCTGACCCCAATTAGAATTGCAATCATTAAAAACACAAACAAAAACAAATGCTGGCGAGGGTGTGAAGAAGTGGGAACCCTAATACATTGTTGGTGGGATTGCAAACTTGTGCAACCACTGTGGAAGACAGTATGGAGGATCCTCAGACGAATGGGAATGAACCTACCATATGATCCAGCAATACCACTTCTGGGTATCTACCCAAAAGAATGGAAACCAAACTATCAGACCGATGCATGTGTATCTATGTTTATAGCTGCACAATTCACAATTGCCAAACTATGGAACCAGCCAAGATGTCCATCGACAGATGAGTGGATTACAAAACTATGGGATATGTACACAATGGAATTTTACTCAGCCATAAAGAAGAACAAAATCATGTCATTTGCAGGGAAATGGATGGAACTGGAAAACATTATGCTAAGTGAGATTAGTCAGTCACAAAAAGTAAAAAATCGTATGCTCCCCCTAATATGTGGAAGCTAGGGAGAAAGTGGGACATCAGAGGAACTCTAGACAAAGAAGGAGAAACCTTAGATGAGCAAAGAAGGTGACTTAATTGAAGGTGATGGAGGGGAAGGAAATACCCTAATGCACATGATGTATTTTCACAATCATATCAATCACTAAACTGCACTTGAGAAGGAGGGAGGGTGAGGGAATTGGAGAAGGGTTAAATGAGATATGTGTGCATGTATGCCTTTGTCAGCTTGTACCTAACAAAGATGTATGATTACAATGCATGAATAATAATAAAAATGTTAAAAGATATAAAGAATATCATTACATAACAATAAAGGGTCCATTCCCTAAGAGGAAATAAGAATTCTAAATATGTGCACTATATTGGCGCACCTAGATATATAAAGCAAATATTAACATGCAACAGCTCCTTAATAGCTGGATCTTGAGTAAGGCTCAGTCCACTGGAGTCCTGCAAGGCAGATGATTCCAAAAGAAGGAATGCGTGGCATATCCCACTTTGCATTATTATATTCTGGAAATTTGGGGTGCTTTGGGTTTTGCTTTTATATTAATTATAAAAGAAAACTTCTTAGAAACATGTGGCCTGACAGATACTGATCTCTTAGCTGAAAACAAGCAGTGCCTTGAGACAACCCAATGTATTAACCTTTTACAAGCATTAGTTTAGGAACAGGCTTTGCTAATTTATCTAAATAGCTACTACCTGGTCCCACCTGGAACCCTCTAACTTCCTGTAATAAGATAGAACACTGCTTAATGGGGCTAAACAAAATTGTAAAGATTTTAACTAATGGAAAAGGATTTTTATATGTGTTGTAACCTTAACTGGTTGAGGATAACCTTTGGAAAAACAACTTAAAAGAAGAGATATACTTCAAAACAATAATTATTGGGACTTTAATTACCCTCTTTTTGCAACAGATCATCCTGGGCCAAACAGGAAATCAGCAAAGAAACAGCAGAGTTAAATCATAGCCTAGACCAACTGGAACCTAACTAACGTGTACACAATATTCCATCCACCAGCTACCAAATAAACATTTTTCTCATCAGCACATGAAATGTTCTCCAGGACGGATCATATCAAGTCTTAACAATTATTTTTTAAATTGAAAGCACATCAAGTATCTTTTCAGATCATAAAGTAATTTAAAAAGCTAGACGTATGCAAACATATGGAAAACAAACTTATTTATGAACAACCAGTGGATCAAGAAGGAAATCTAAAAAAATGTTCTGGAACAAATGAAAATGGAGATACAGCATGCCAAAACCTATAGGATAGAGCAAAAGTAGTCATGATAGAGAAGTTTATAGCAATCAATGCCTGCACCAAAAAATAAATTAAAAATAAAAAGACCTCAAATAAAAAGGAGTAGGGCATAGCTCAGAGGAAGAATACCCCTAGGCTCAATTCTCATAACCAAAAAAAAAAAAGGAAGATCTCAAATAATCTATCATTTCATCTCAAGCAACTAAAAATATAAAAACTAACTAAGCCCCAAGTTAGTAGAAAAAAGAGAAATAATAAAGATCAGAGCAGAAATAAATGAAATGAAGGCTAAAAGGGTTTACAAAAGATTAGTGAAACAAAGAGCTGGTTCTTTGAGAAGATAAAGTAAACTAAGAAAAAGAGGAAATAGTTGAATAAAATCAAATCAAGAGATGAAAAGGGACTAACTACAACTGATACCACAGAAATTACAAAAATCACTAGAGAATATTAGGAACAACTTTATGCCAACAAATTTGATAGATGGACAAATTCCTAGACAAATGCACCTTACCAAGGCTGAATCATGAAGAAACAGAAAACCTGAACAGGCCAATAACAAGTAATGAGATTGAATTAGTAATAAAAAGCCCCTCCCCATCAAAGAAAACCATAGAGTCAGATGGTTTCATTGCTGAATTCCACCAAACATTAAAAAAAAAAAAACTAACACAAAATTATCCAAAAAAGGAATTCTTCCAAACACATTTTATGAGGGCAGCATAGCCTCATACCAAAATAATAAATGAATACATAAAAAAACTACATATACTTGATGAAAATAGACATAAACATCCTCAACAAAATACTACCAAACTGAATTCAACAGCGCATTAAAAAAAAAATGATCTGCCATAGTCAAGTGGGATTCATCCCAGGGATGCAAGGAAGTTTCACCATACATGAATCAATAAATGTGAAATACCACATCAACAGAATGAAGGACAAAAGCCATATGATCATATCAATAGATTCATAAAAGGCATTTGATAAAATTCAGTGTTCTTCAGATAAAAACACTGAACAAATTAGGCATAGAAGGGACATACCTCAAGACAACAAAGTTCACATATAATACACCATAAGATAACATTATACTGAATGGAGGAAAGCTTTCTAAGACCTGGACCAAAACAAGGATGCCCACTTTCACCACTTTTATTCAACATAAATCTTTGAAGTCCTATCCAGAGCAATCAGGGAAGAGAAAAAAATAAAGGGCATTCAAACTGGAAAAAATAAAAGTTGAACTGAATTCAGTGAAGTTGCAGGACACAAAAACATAAAATTCAACAACATTGCTATACGCTAATAGTAAATTGTCTGAAACAAAAATCAAGAAAGCAATCCCATTTACAATGGCTACCAAAAAATTACTTAGGAATAAATTTAATCAAGGATGTGAAAGATCTCTACAATATAAATTGTGAAATAATAATGAAATAAATTAAAGATAACACAAAAAATGTAAAAAGAAATCCTATGTTCTTGGATTAGAAGAATCAACATTGTTAAAACATACATACAACCCAAAATGATTTACAGATTCAATACAATCCCTATTACAACACCAATGACATTCTTTACAAAATTGCAAAAAAACAATTTTAAATTTATAAGAAACTCCGAATAGCCAAAGTCATCTTGATCAAAAGGAACAAAGTAGGAACATGATACTACCTGACTTCAAAGCTGCAGTCATCAAAACAGCATGGTATTGGCATATAACCAGTCATAGACCAGTTGAACAGAATAGAGAACTTAGAATTAAACCCAAATTCATGCATCCAACTGGATTCTGACAAAGGAGCTAAAAAATGCATTAGAGAAAGGACAGTCTTTTCAACAAATAGTGTTTGAGAAATTGAATATCCACATGCAGAAGAATGAAACTAGATCCCTATCTCTCACCAGTTACAAAAATCAACTCAAAGTGTTTTAAATATAAGTCATGAAACTACTAGGAAAAACACTTCCTGACACTGGAATGCAAGATTTTTTGGACAATTCTCCAAAGCACGGGAAACAAAGCAAAAATAAACAAATGGGATTACACCAAACCAAAAATCTTCACAGCAAGGAAAACAATTGACAGAGTGCAGAGATAACCTACAGAATGAGAGAAAATATTTGCAAACTACATATGACTAGGGATTGATATATTTAAAAAAAAAACTCCAAAATCTCACTTGTAAAACAAACAAATAATTAAAAAATTGATGACAGACATTTCTCAAAGAAAATATACAAATGTCCAACAGGTTCACGAAAAAAATGCTCAGTATCAATAATCATCAGGGAAACACAAATTAAATCCCCAGTAAGACTGGCTATAATCAAAAGACTAAAGTAACAAGTGTTCACAAAGATGTGGAGGAAAGGGAACTTTTGCTCACTGTTGGTAGGAACATAAATTAGTTCAGCCATTATGGAAAACGGTATGAAGGTTCCTAAAAAATTAAAATAGAACTACCATATGATCCAGCAATTCCACTCCTGGGCATATATACAAAGGAAATGAAATTGGGATGTAGAATACTATTCAGCCATAAAGAGGAACTAAATCCTTTCATTGGCAGCAACATGGATGTAACTGAAGATCATCATGTCAAATGAAATAATCCAGATATAGACAGACAAGTACCACGTGATAGCACTCCTATGTAAAATCTAAAAATTGTTGATCTCACAGAGTTGAGAGTAGAATGGTGGTTAACAGAGCCCATGGAGACTAGAGGGGAGGGAGGAGTGGGGAAAATTTGGTCACTGGGTACTAACTTATAGTTATTATAGGAACAAGTTCTATTGTGCTGTTTATTGCACAATAGAGTGACTATATATAACAAAAAGGTACTGTACACTTCAGAAAGGTAGAAAAAGTGATTTTGAAAGATGGAAAGATTTAACCATAAAGAAATTATAAATGAGGAACTAGATACGTTTAATCTGAATAAAACTTTACATGTTGTATTAATGTATTGAAGCATCACATTTTGCCTCATTAATCTGCACAATTTTTATACTTCAATATATCAGTTAAGAACTTAATTTAAAAATTATTTTGTTTCTTGGATTGAACCCAGGTGCCACAATCTCAACCCCTTTTTTTTTTTTTTTTTTTTTACTTTTTATTTTGAAACAAGGAGGTTCTCCCTAAGTTGCTGAGGGTCTTTCTAAGTTGCCGATGCTGGCCTCAAACCTTCAGTCCTCCTATCTCAGCCTCCCAAGTATTGAGATTGCAGGCATGTGCCACAACACCCAGCAGAAATATTTAAAACACCTCTTTAAATTTTTCAAAATACAATATATTAAAAAGAACAAAGAATGATGTAACCAACCATTTTTCTCCATCCACCAGAGAATTTCATCTGTTTTTATATTCACGAGGGAGGAAAAATAGAGTGGGTTTTATCCCATTTTTGCCTTTCATAGAGAAGTTTCTCAGTCATGCTTGCATTTTTTTTTTTTCTGAGAAAGATTCAACCGGTCACCATTCCATGCATTCAGTCACTATTCACTGCATCTCATGAATAACACTTCTGTGGTTAGATTTGGGCTCTATTGAAATAGTATGCACAAAATATCATTATTATTTTGCTGATGTAGGTTATTTGGGGCTAAGGGGCAGGAGACGGCATAATGTATTCAGCTCGATTCGGAAAGCATCAATTGATCGCCCCGTAGGAGCAATCACTGTGTGAATGTAGTGATTAATAAGAGGCTATCCCTCCCTCTCGGCAGTTCACAGTCCAGCATCCACACGACTCAGGCAGGCCTGCTCTACACTCTTAAGAATAAAAGCAGCAACCAACACTCTGCTTTTGTTTAGGAATGTTCTCCTCTACAATGAGTCCACAAAATGGGGAGAGATAGATACATCGTTATAAAATTGGAAGGTGCCGGGTATGTGGCGCACGCTTGTAATCCCAGCATTCAGGAGGCTGAGACCGGAGGATCTGGGTTCGTGGCCAGCCTCAGCTACCTAGTGAGGCACTCTGCAACTTAGTGAGACCTGGTTTCAAAATAAAGAATAAAAAAATAGGGCTGAGGGTATAGCTCGGAGGTAGAACGCCCCTGAGTTCAATCCCCAGTACCGCAAAAAAAAAAAAAAAAAAAAAATTGGAAGGTGTTACCATTGTCCATCAGATGTTAGATTCATCAAATCAGCCCAGAAAATTAATACCATTTTAGGATCCTCTCAACAACTCCTACCAGTCCCTCCCAGGTTCCATTATGCATCCCCCCCCAACCTCTGTGAGCACATAGGGGTACCATTTTTTTTTTATTTAACATTCATTCTTTTTTTATTATTATTTTTCAGCATGGATTTTTATACGTTTCTTGAGTACAACAGGGTTACATAGACATTTATGACATACCTAATCATTGTCAGAACACAAACAGCACCCCTTCTTCATTTTACACGTATAGCCCACATTCTTAACATAGCCTGGTCAAGCAAATTTTCTAGAGTCGTAAAACCATAATCCTTTAGGGTCATATATTTACTTTCTAAGAAGTGGGAGGATCTTTCATCTACGTATCTTAGGAGCAATCTCCAGACTTTGAAACGCCGATGTAGCCATAGCAGAAGAGCCAGTATAATTACTCATATATGCAGATAGCAACTGCCTGGGGGGAGAGGGCCCAGCTGGGCTCCCACAACTCTAGGGGTACCATTTAATGTTAGAATTTCCCCCAAAATAAGTCTACCTTAAAAATGCATATTACCATCCTGGTGTGGTGGCACACACCTGTAACCTCAGTACTTGGGAGGCTAAGACAGGAGGATCACAAGTTTGAGGCCAGCCTTGACAACTTAGCAAGGCCCTCAGCAACTCAGTGGGATCCTGAGCCACTATGTTTGTAAAATAATAATAATAATAATAATAATAATAATAATAATAATAATAATAATAAAAAAAAATAGGGCTGGAGTGCAGCTCAGAGATAGGATGCCCCTGGGTTCCATCCTCAATAGCACAAAGATATATATATCTTTATGCTATATATATATATCTTTATATATCTTTAAGATATATATCTTTATATATATATTTATATATATATATAAATTATATAAATTAATTCAGGCTCAATTTCTACATGTGACTTGCTAAGTAACATTTAGCTAATCCATTAAGGTAATCTGTAACAGATAATGAAGGTATTTACCTCTGCACCCTACCTCCTAACAATTATTTCCTCTTTCAAAATGTATAGATGCATTCTAAAGCCAGTCTACCCATTATTTGTTATCTAACCCTTCTCCCCCCAGAATTGAATGGTTGAACTGAATTAAATGGAGAAGTTATGTGGCTACAGTGCTTGAGTGGGGAGATATTTGAGGGGAATTTCACAGTCATGTATATGTACAGAAAAATGTAATGATATGGACTAAATACTAACTGGAAAAACATAATAATATACCAAGGCTCTGACCTTTGTTTTGACTAAAAGCCATTCCTGATCAGTACAACATTGTTGTATCCATCCTCTAGGGATATGAATTTGATCCTTCCCTGAGAAGAACTGCCAAGAACATTACCACTCCCTCTGGCTGAAAAATAACTCCTGAGCTCTATTTCTGTGGGAAAAAGAATATACTTTTTGTGCCAATACAATTTTCTGCTTTTTAGGTTGCTTTGTTTTTTTGTTGTTGTTGTTAGTGGTATTAGGGATTGAACCCAGGGGCATTTTACCTCCGAGCTGCACCCCAGCCCCATTTTATTTTTTATTTTGAAACAGGGTCTCACTAAGTTGATGAGAGTCTCACTACTTGCCAAGGTTGGCCCCAACTCTAGATCCTTCTGTTTCAGCCTCCCAGGTACTGGGATTACAGGTGTGTGCTATCACGCCCAGCTGCCGAAACAATTTTCAAGATGTATCTCTAAAAAGAAAATCTAATGATATAAATCAATTTCAAAAGGGAAACTGAACAAAGCTTACCTTTCACCATGGTTATCTTTCATGGCCAGATGTCTCATAAAAAATTTAAGGCAATTACTACTCTTCACTTTTTCTTGTTTTTATATTCAGAAAAATATTCATGTGGAATTATCATTTTCTTTTAAGCAAAATTTGGCCTGAGAATTAAATTATAGAGACAATTTGTTCTGAAGTCTCTGCAATAAGCACCACAAATATTTGATTTCACATGCAAATAGAGAAACTGGTATTTATTTTTGTAAGAATCCTGCTCAGAAAAAAAGGAATCAGTAAGGCCCAAAACTCTCTTGTTTTGCTGTTTTGACAAAGACCCCAGGCAACTGAAAAGATAGTATAGAAAAAGCATCTTCCTTCTGAAAAAATAAATAAATAAATAAGGAAAGCAATTTCATAAATTCTAAGAAGACAGTTGTCAGGAAACAGAAGAAAAGTTTCCTTGACACTGTTAGAAGCAGAGGCCTGAAAGGAACCTGGGTAGTTTATTTAACTTCCTGCTAATCTCACATCTAAATTATCTCTCAGAGAAGAAGCCCTGCCATTTATCTCCCAAGCAGATAATGATTTCACACATCTCAAACAATTTGCAATGGTTGGACAAACTCCTGAAGGACATTCAGCTTTGAATATTATGCAAATTTTCCTCTGTATTTTATATATATATAGCCTTAGTGGAGTGCAAGAACAAGTTGTTATTCCCTTTCCATCATGATCCTTATGATTCTGATAACTATTATTCTTCACAAATTCTCTCTTCCAAGAGCTAAATAACCGTAGTCTCACTTGGATTTTCTCATATATGCCAAGTCCATCATTTAATACAATCTCTTAAGCGTTTGTATGACTTGTCTCTGAACCCTGCCAGACATTTTTTTTTCTTTTTTTTTTTTTTTTTTCTTTTTTTGCAGTACTAGGGATTGGACTCAGGGGCATTCTACCTCCGAGCTACAGCCCGAGTCCTATTTTTTATTCTTTATTTTAAAACAGGGTCTCACTAAGTTTCAGAGTGCCTCACTAGGTAGCTGAGGCTGGCTGGGAACCCAGATTCTCCGGTCTTGGCCTCCCAAATGCTGGGATTACAAGTATGCGCCATCACACCCGGCTTGAACCCTGCCAGACTTTTTATATCTCCAATTAGATGGAGGAACCCAGATTTCACCAAGACAATAAATATAAAAAAGAGATTTTCTTGTCTTATTGGTAAATGTAATTATTGTTTTCTCATGTGTATGTTTTACTAGAGATTGAACCCAAGGCTGCTCTACCACTGAACTACACCACTAGCCCTTTTTAATTATTTATTTATTTATTTATTTATTTATTTATTTATTTTTGAAACAAGATCCTCCTAAGTTGTTGAGGTTGACCTGGAATTGCAGGTGTGCACCACCATACCTGGCCTGATGGTGATTTTCGTTCTAATACTTTTCATAGAGACTTATGAAGAAAATTATTTAGACTCTTAATTTGTCTTCAAAACAACAAAAAACAAAATATCATTGATTTATTGACAGTTTGATATATGTATTCAAAAATGCATCATGCAAAACAAGAAGTCGTGGTGCCTGCCTATAATGCCAGTATTTGGAAGGGTGAGGCAGAAGGATCACAGGTTCAAGGCCAGCCTTAGCAACTCAGCGAGGCCCTCCACAACTTGGTGGGACCCTATTTCAAAATAAAATAGGGCTGGAGATGTAAATCAGAGGTAGAATGCCCCTGGGTTCAATTCCAGGTATCACAAAAGAATTTTTTAAATGTGTCATGGCTCCTGCCATGTATAGGAACTGGTGTATAATGAGCCTCTTGGGAAACAGGAACACTGGAGTACATATATGAAACAGCTGCTTTCGTATACTAGGCAAAGGGCAGCCTAGAATTCTGAGAGAAAGGAAACCAGCAAGGTCAGCCATAAGCGCTGGACTCGAGGACTGAAGTCACTCTGCAGTGCTGCACAGGCAGGGGAACAGGAGCAGATTCTGAAGTGTTACTGGGTTAGATCAGGCAGGGGGCAAAAACTGAAAAACTATTGAGGAGAAAATGAAATAATAAAATAATAGGGGAAAAGATAAATACATTATCTTTTGAATTGCAATGTTTGTAAATATTCTGTATCTATCTCATCAGTGCATTTTATTTTGCATGTGTGGTACTGAGAATTGAAGCCAGGAGTGTTCTACCTCTGAGCTAAATCCCCATCCCTATTTGTTTATTTTTATTTTGAATCAGGGTCTCACTAGATTACAGAGAGTCTTGCTATGTTGCTGAGATTGGTCTTATACCTGTGATTCTCCTGTCTCAGCCTCCTAAGTATTGGGATTAGAGATGTGCACCACCATACCTGGCCCACCACTGTATGTTGGGAGGAGACAACTTGTTTCTTGAGTGCCATAGATACATGGATGGAGAACTGTGCACAAGATGGTTATTCCAATAGCCCTACCCATACTAAATTTAGATGATTTAGTGAATGACATTTGCACTTTGGGAATGATAAGATTTTAGATTTTTGTTGATACAATCATTGTTTGGTAATTTGGGTACCTTGGAACAGATGGATCTATATTTTTACAGGGTGGGTATGAATCTTGGAGCCATATGGAAGACTGTGCTAGGCAGAATAATACTATCCCCCAAGATGTCCACCTCCTGATCCTTTGAACCTTACATAGCATAAGTAAAGATGGGGTGGGTGTGGCGGCCCATGCCTACAATCCAAGTACTTGGAAAACTGAGACTGGAAGATCTTAGGTTCCAGGCCATCCTCAGCAACTTAATGAGATCCTGTTTCAAAATAAAAATAAAATCAAGTTGGAGGTGTAACTCAGAGGAAGAATGTGCTAGGGTTCAATCCCCAGTGACACACACCCTAGTAACACACTCCCCAGTAACACACACACCCCAGTAACACACACCTAAACACACACACACACACACACACACACACACACACATACATGAATGGTAAATCAGGCATGGTGGTACACATCTATAATCCAGGTACCTGAGAGGCTAAGATAGGAAGATCACAGGTTCAAGGCAGCCTCAGCAATTTAATGAGACCTTGTTTCAAAATAAAATAGGGCTGGAAGTCTACCTCCGAAGTAAGACACTCCTGGGTTCCACAATTCCCAGCACACCACACACACACACACACACACACACACACACACACACACACACACACAGATAAATCTTAAAATATAGAGGTTACTTTTGATCATTTGCAGGGAGGAAAAGGGTCCTCTCTAATCGAGTGGGTCATCAAGAGTGGAAAGCCAATCTCACTTAACACAATGTTTTCCAGTTCCATCCATTTCCCTGCAAAGAACATGATTTTGTTCTTCTTTATGGCTGAGTAAAATTCCATTGTGTACATATCCCATAGTTTTGTAATCCATTCATCTGTCGATGGACATCTTGGCTGGTTCCATAGTTTGGCTATTGTGAATTGTGCAGCTATAAACATAGATACACATGCGTTGGTCTGATAGTTTGGTTTCCATTCTTTTGGGTAGATACCCAGAAGTGGTATTGCTGGATCATATGATAGGTTCATTCCCATTCGTCTGAGGATCCTCCATACTGTTTTCCAAAGTGGTTGCACTAGTTTTCAGTCCCACCAACAATGTATTAGAGTTCCCACTTCTCCATATCCTTGCCAGCAGTTGTTGTTGTTTGTGTTTTGGGGTTAGGTGAAATCTCAAGGTAATTTTGATTTGCATCTCTCTGATTGCTAATGATGTGGAACATTTCCTCATACATTTATTGGCCATTTGTATTTCTTCTTTTGTGAAGTGTCTATTTAGATCCTTTGCCCATTTTTTAATTGGGTTATTTGTTTTCTTGGCTGTGATTTTCTTGAGTTCTTTGTATATCCTAGATATTAGACCTCTATCTGTAGAGTAACT
>PVLC010039681.1:0-14174 GCA_004027655.1 Graphiurus murinus
CTCAAAATAATAAATAGAAAGGTCTGGGGATGTAACTCAGTAGTTGGTGTTCCTGGGTTCAAACCCCAGAATCGCTCCCCATCCCACCTATGTGATCCAGTGTGTTTGGAGTGTGAGTTTTAGGTAAATGTGTGGTGGGAGATTCATTTAAGAGGCATGTCGGAAACATGATGAAGGACTTTGAAATGTTCAGGTTGCTGTGGCGTGTACAGTGGTTATATCTGTGTATCATGTCATAGTCACCATTGATTGGTCCAGGATGACACTTGCCTTGAACCAGAACAATCAGCCCTCTGGACTTGAAAGCCTGCTGTCCCACTTCACTTGTCTGCTTTTCTCATTAAGTTTGTTTTCAAGGCAATTTTCCTCAGAAGGTGGAAACCATGGCTCCCACTAGCTCCTAGCTCACATTTTCCAGCTTCATTAAAGTGATTCTGCTTGCTGGGCATAGTGGTGCTTGCCTGTAATCCCAATACTTGGGAAGTTGAGACAAGGGGCATCACAAGTTCAAGGACAGCCTCAGCAACTTAGTGACCAAATAAAAAAATCAAATAGAGCTAGAGCTGTGCCTTGGAGGTAGAATGACCCTGGGTTCAATCCCCAGTATCAAGAAAAAAAAAAAAGTGCTTTTGCTGCTTTATCCTTACTACCAATTTGAAAAATTTTAGGGCAGAACTTGGATTGGTCCAATAACAGTTGTATGCCAATCACTGGGCCAAAGGGAGAACCGAATAGGCAGTGAGGGAGGGACTATTTTCCATAAGAATTGGAGAGAGATGCTATTCCTACTAAAGGAACAAAGCAATGTGTATCCCCTTCAGATGAGGAAAGCCCTGTAGTCTCAGAGCTAGAAAAGAAGGTTTACTTTTTTTTTTTTTTCTCAGTTCTGGGGATTGAACCCATGGGCATTCTACCTCGGAGCTACACCCCCAGCTCTATTTTTTAATTCTTTATTTTGAAACAGGGTTTCACTAAGTAGCTGAGGCTGGCCTGGAACCTACAATCCTCCTATCTCTACCTTCCACATACTGGGATTACAAGTGTGTGCCACCACACCCTGGTAGAAGATTTGCATTTAAGAAACACTGCCCAAAGCTGGGTATGGTAGCAAATGCCTGTAATTCCAGTTCTTGGGAGCCTGAGACTAGAGGATCACAGGTTCAAGGACAGCCTCTGCAATTTAGAGGGACCCTCAGCAATTTAGGAAGACCCTGTTTCAAAATAAAAAATAAAATAGGGCTGGGTTCAAATAGGGCTGAACACCTCTGGGTTCAATTCCCAGACCAAACAAACAAACAAACAAACAACTGTCCAGAAAAGAAATCTACTGTTAACTGAGGCAGAAATGCTAAAGGATGAGCAGATTTGGGAATAGACATAATGGGCTCTATAGGTCCTGCAATTGTCTTCAGATATGTAGGAAACTTGCTGGTTGTTGTTTTGAGATGTTGTGGATAGAACCCAGAGCCTTACACAAGCTAGAAAAGTGCTCTACCATTGAGCTCCACCTCCAGCCCAGTTTGGAGATTTTGACACAGGCTAAGTCTCCACTTGCATCAGAAGTCAGCTACTGGCTGGGTTTTCCTTCTCAAGGATCTCTGGCTATTCTATGTGATTGAGCCCTACCAGTGACAATGGCGTACTTTTCAGAGTTTCTATTATGTATGAGACATTGTGGTGGGGTCTTTATAATGTGTCATGTTTTGTAATTTCATCATTATAGTAATTCTGTGAGGTATGTTACGTGGAGGAAGAGAAATTAGGTAAGGGCTAAGAAATTTGGCTTATGTGCAGGTCTGATTTAAAAGGAGGCTCCTTGCTGGGCATGGTAGCACACGTTTGTAATCCCAGTACTTGGGAGGTTGAGACAGGAGAATCACAGGTTTCAGGCCAGCCTCAGCTACTTAGGCCCTCTGCAACTTAGTGAGACCCTGTTTCAAAATGAAGAATAAAAAATAGGGCTGAGGGTGTAGCTCAGAGGTAGAATGCCCCTGGGTTCAATTCCAGTAACACATACACACACACACACACACACACACACACACACACACATACAAAAGAGGCTTTTCCTATTACATTATGCTGATTCTTTCAGATAATGTTACTACTAATATTAATACTATTATTAGTAGTGGTCATCATTTATCACTGTTCTTAGTACAGTACTTTAAATGAAATATTTAATTTAATCTTTGTGTTACCTTCAATCTATTGCTGGAAAACTAAGGCTCAAGGTTATGTCACTTGTAAGTGATGAAGCCAGCATTTCAATCCAGTTCTATAAACATGATTTTCTACTGCCTGTGGCTTCATGGGTAAAGCTGTCAGCTGTTGCTACTGTGCTTCCCTGTTAGCTCTTTGCCACATGGGAAAATGGTAAAGCTGGTAGCAGTTTCCTCCCACAGTCTTCTGTGTTTTCTTTCCCTTGATCTTAAGGTTTGGGAGAAAGGAAAAGCAAGTCACTTCACCACATGGTCAGTGTCTTCTTTTCAAAGACATGACTAAAACTGTCCTGGTGCTAATAAACAATAATGTTAGCCCAGTGGATGACTTCTCAATGTAGTACTGACTGAAATTTTATTTGCTCAGGGACTGTAAGTTTCCTACTATGTTAAAATATAAAAATCCTAAGGTTGTTTATATTTTTGGAGAGTTTCGCTTTATTTATTTATTTATTTATTTATTAGTACTGGAGATTGAACCCAGGGGCATGCTACTTCCCTGTTACACTCCCAGCCCTATTTTTATTCTTTATTTTGAAACAAGCTTTCACTAAGCTGAGAAAGGCTTCACTCAGTAGTTGAGGCTGGCCTGGAACCTGTGATCCTCCGAGCATGCAGGAGCACGCCCAGCTTTATTTTTTATTTTTATTTTGTGGTAGTGGGGATTAAACCCAGGGGACTTCTACCTCTGAGCTGTACCCCTAGCCCGTTTGTTTGTTTGTTTATTTATTTATTTTTACTTTGAACTAGAGTCTTGCTAAGTTACTGGATTCTGACCTCCAGGAGGTAATCATTCTGGAACCTGTAATCTTCCTATTTCAGTCTCCCAAGTAATGGGATTAGAGGCATGCACCACTGTGCCTGGCTTGGTTGTGGTTTTGTTTTTGGTATTGGAGGTTAAACCCAGAGGCATTCTACCTCTGAGCTATACCCCAGCCCTATTTGAAACAGGATTTCAAGCTGGGCGTGGTGGCGCACGCTTGTAATCCCAGTACTTGGGAGGCTGAGACCTGAGGATCCGGGTTTGTGGCCAGCCTCAGCTACTTAGTGAGGCCCTCTGCAACTTAGTGAGACCTTGTTTCAAAGTAAAGAATAAAAAATAGGGCTAGGGGTGTAGCTCAGAGGTAGAATGCCCCTGGGTTCAATTCCAGTAATACACACACACACACACACACACACACACACACACACACACCCCACATGGCTGCTAGGTTAGCACAGCATTGTGTTACCTACTTTAGTAAGCTTACCTTTGGTTAACTCCTGTTAGTGAATAATATTATGACAAGGAGATATTTATTAGGTGATATTATGACAAGGTTTATTTATGAGGTGAATCACTAATGTTTACATACTAATTTTGTAAAGCCCTGTGCTGCCATATCCTGCTTTTGGCCTGCTGGTTTCTGGATGTGGTATCTAGCTTTTTGTCAAGTTCCCCTTTGTAACCTCTGATAATCCCAACTGTATTTCCAAACTATAGGTTTTTCTGCTGGGCTCACTATTCAAAAAAAAAAAAAAAAAGGAATTGGACTATTCCATTTTATGTTTTTATTGGAAAAAGCAAAAGTGCTATGAAGAATTAAAATTACTATGAATGAATGTATACAGTTGGTAGTCATCCTAAGGGCTAATTTGAAAAGCTTGTCTGCATGCTCACTTCTAATAGAGTTTGGATCAAATGAAGGTGATTATAATAAATGCTTGGCATTAAAATTTCCCACAGTACCTTATTATTTGATGGTCATTCATTTATTATTTGATGTCCTCATTTACTTCATTAAATATCAATAAACCTTATTTTGGAGATGAATAAGATAAATCCTTTACAGTAAGAGGAATTTATTATCTAATAGAGCCATTTACAGACTTCCATTTTTCTTTTTTTTTTTTTTTTGCAGTACTGGGGATGGAACCCAGGGGCATTCTACCTTCAAGCTACACCCCCAGCCCTATTTTTCATTCTTTATTTTGAGAGAGGGTCTCACTAAGTTGCAGAGAGCCTCACTAAGTAGCTGAGGCTGGTCTTGAACCTGCGGCCCTTCTGTCTCAGCCTCCCAAGTACTGGGATTACAAGCATGTGCCACCACACCCGGCTCAATTTGCTTTCTTGATAAATGCAGTGAATGTAGTTTACAATGTCCAAAGAGATTCAGATCTTGGATTTTTTTTTTTTTTTTTTGTGGTACTGGGGATTGAATAGAGGCTTTCTACATCCAAGCTACCTTTTTTATTTTTTGTTTTTGAAACAGTCTCGCTAGGTTACTGAGAATCTCACTACATTGCTGAGGCTGTCTTCAAAACTGTGATTCCCGCCTCAGCTTCCCAAGTACTGAGGTTACAGGCATGTGCCAACTCGCCGGGGTTGTATGTATTCTTTTTGCTTTTTTCCTTTATTACTTGGGGGAGATAAACTTTTTTTTTTTAATGGGAGGGTTAGAGATATTAGAGTCAGGTGACATGATTGACAATCTTGAGGGAAGGAGCTGTCTGCAGAGCAGGCAGAGCAGATGCCAGATATTTATAGGAGTATTATGACATTTGGTGAGAATTTGTAATATTGGTGCAGAATATCATTCTAGGTAAACTTTTTCAAACTTTAGATCTGAAAATGCATGTAGTTTTCTTTCTTTCTCTTTCCTTTCCTTTTCGTGGTACTGGGGATTGAACCCAGGGGCATTCTACCTCCGAGCTACACACCTCAGCCCTATTTTATTTTTATTTTGAAAAAGGGTCTTGCTAGGTTGATGAGAGTCTCACTACTTGCTAAGGCTGTCCTCGAACCTGTGATCCTCCTATCCCAGCCTCCCAAGTATTGGTATTACAAGCATGTGCCACCACGCCTGGCTTAATGCATGTAGTTTTCTGAGTGACTTTACAAGGATAAAGGAGGAGTATAAAGCACAGAATATCTTGTTTTCCAAACTAGTCTGAATTATTGAATATGTACACCGGCATAAATCTTTGAAATAATGGGAATGTTTCCAGAAAAAGCAGGATGAAATTAATTTTCCTAATTGCGACAAGGTAACTAGAAAAATGCAACTAGGCGCATAACATATAAATTAAAACGCTCCCCTTGCCTATTCCCAAGAAATGAGCTGCCTTATCTAAGGCTGAGACCTAGTAGCCCCAGGGACAGGAACTGAGAACTCGCAGCCGGAACGTTTGTGTTGCAGTGCCTCGCCCGTAGCCGGTCCTCTTTTGCGAAGGACCGGTCCTGCCAATCGCCTGTTGGTTGGAACCTGCTGGGCGTCGGGTTGGCTTTCGTAGGTGGCTTTGGCTGAAGCAGGGCATCGGCGAATTGGTAGTGGAGGAGATGCCATGGAGGATCAGGGCTGCCCCCGGTGTAAGACCACCAAATACCGGAACCCCTCCTTGAAGCTGATGGTGAACGTGTGCGGACACACTCTGTGAGTTGCCGGCAGTGAATTCCTTGGGGGGAGACACTGCGGGTGAGAGGACAGCACCGGGAGATGCTTGGCCTGGCTCCGGGATGTCTAGAGCGTAGTTATTTTCAACTCTAGGGGGGAAAATGGGGAAAGCGACCGTTCCTTTAAATGGTCTGTAGCTGCTGGTCCTGAGCAGCTCGGGCCTGTTTTGAACCTGCGCTTCCCCCCTCCCCCGCCCCCATAGCTAATGAAAATCCAACTGTATTTTCAGGTTTTGTGTTGTCAGCTGGGCTTTACACTTATCGCTGGTTAAATGTGTGGGGGATTGTAGTGTTTAATTTCATACGAAATGTTTTTATTGAAAAAAGCAAAAATGCTATGAAAACTTAAAATTGCTCTAATACTTTTTGCTGTTGATTGATCATATGAGTTAATTTGAAAACTGTGTGTTCAGTTGTCCTGATGGATTCAGTTGGACTTTCATCACTAAAAGGAAGGAAATCTAGACTCTAGGCAGTTATTTTTGGAGATAAAATAACAGGTGGCATTTATTGAGTGCATATTATATACCAGGCACTGTTCTCATCCTCGTACCATGAATTTTCTTGCTTCCTTGCCTCAACAGTCTCACGAAGCCGATTCTGGTACCATTTCCATTTCATAGGGAAGGAAACCCACTGTAAAAGGTCTCTTTTTAGGTAGGCCATGCAAGATCTGGAACCCAGGAAGTATGACTATAGAGTGTTCATTTTGGTGGGGTGGGGTTGTGGAAAGAGGGAAGTTGAGTTTGTGTCTTTTGAAGCATAAGTGCAAGAATTGGTCAAAGTGTTTCTTGTTAGGTTTTTATCGTCAAATGTGGGGTTCAGTAAAAGTAGTTTAAAAAAAAAACGCTTTGAAATTAAAGTTGCTATGTAATGGTGAGGGCATATATTCCTATATTTTCTCTGAGGTTTCTTTTTTTATCTTTTGGCGGTGCTGAGGATCTACCCTAGGGTCTTGTGCTGGCTAGGCAAGCAGTACTATCACTGAACCATATCTCCAGACCTAAAGCTTCTTAGAAAAAATAATGAGCTGGGCTTGGTGGCACACACCCTTAATCTCAGTACTTGGGAGACTGAAACAGGTGGATTGCAGGTTTGAGGACAGCCTCAGCAATGTAATGAGACTTTCAGCAACCTAGTGAGACCCTGTTTCAAAACTAAAAAAGCACTGGGGATGTAGCTTGGAGTCAGAATGCCTCTGGGTTCAATCCCCAGTAAACACACACACACACACACACACACACACACACACATGAATAATCTGCATTGTTGTACACAAGGTCATTAGATATGCATAAATTGCATGATTAGTTGTGGTTTTAATTGTTAAAATGGAATTTTAACTTACTTATTTGGTCCCCTTTCTAACTTTGATTTTCTTTTGATTTACACAAAAGAAAGATGTGATCAAATGGTTTAAGATTAGAAATGTGGGGCTAGGCATGGTGGCACATGCCTGTAATCCCAGTACTTGGAAGGCTGAGTTGGGAGGATTGCAGATTACAGGCCAGCATGTGGTAGTTTAGCAAGACCCTGTTTCAAAATAAATATAAAAGAGGACTAGGGGTTGGGCATGGTGGTACACACCTGTAATCCCTGCACTTGGGAGGCTGAGACAGGAGGATCTTGGGTTCAAGGACAGCCCCAGCAAGTAGTGAGACTCATCAACCTAGGGAGACCCTGTTTCCAAATAATTAAAATCGGGCTGAGGGTAGAATACCTCTGGGTTCAATCCCCAATCCCCAAAACAAACAAACAAAAAAATGGAAATATGGTAAAAGTAATTAAGTAGAATGCATCGAAGAGGAACGCAAGGCAAACACTAGATAGACTATTAGAATTTTTTGTTTTGATCCTGGGGATTAAGCCCAGGGGCAGTGAACCTCCCAGCGACACCCCCAGTCCTTTTTAATTTTTATTTTGAAATAAGGTCTCACTAAGTTCCTGAGGTTCTCACTAGGTTGGTAAGCATCTTGCTAAGTTGCTGAGGCTGGTCTTGAACCTTCCATACTCCTGTCTCAGCCTCCTAAGTCCTGGGATTTTATATGTGTGCCACCATACCTGGCTATTAGTTTTTTAGAGAAATTTTGCTTAGTTTTTTTCTATATTCCTGTATCAGATATAAAAGGAAAAGGAGGCTGGGCATGGTGGCCCATGCCTGTAATTCCAGTACTTGGGAGGCTGAGACAGGAGGATCCCAGGTTCAAGGATAGCCTTAGCAATTTAGTGAGACCCTCAACAACTTAGTGAGACCCGGTTTTAAAATAAAAAAAAAAGGGCTGGAGGTGTAGCTCAGAGATAGAATGCCTTGGGTTCTATCCCTACTAACACATACACACACACACACACACACACACACACAAAAAAAAAAAAAAAAAAAAAAAAAAAAAAAAAAAAAAAAAAAAAAAAAAAAAAAAAAAAAAAAAAAAAAAAAAAAAAAAAAAAAAAAAAAAAAGAAAAGAAAAAAAGAAAAGAAAAAAGGAAAGGGGATTTACTCTTTTGAAGGATACTAGTATAATTTTCTAGCAGAAATTAACCTATGGGATTTCAGGAAAAAAAATCATTCTTATTGGACAATTATAAAATAATTGTTTTAATTTTAAATTCCTCTTGTATCTTTGTTAGGAGGGTTAGGGACAGGGAGAGACAGAGAACTGGAAGCCACTGAACTTTTAAAAACCTAATGGTAAATGATATACTGCCATCATTTCTGCTGTGTCAGTATGTTTTTTTCTTTTTTTGTACTGGGGATTGAACCCCAGGGGTATTCTACCTCCAAGACATACCTCCAGCCCTATTTTATTTTTTATTTTGTAACAGGGTCTCACTAAGTTGCTGAGACTGGTCTGAAACCTGAGATCCTCTTGTCTGAGCCTTCCAAGTACTGGGATTACAGGTGTGCACCGCCCTAGTACCTTTTAATTGTAGATGGTACATTATAGAGATTCTGAATTTTGCTATCTTTCTGTGAAGTATTGATTTTTTTTCTCTTTTGGTCATACTGGGGATTGAATCCTGGGGCATTCTACCTCTGAGCTAAACACCCAGCCTTATTTTTTTATTTTGAGATAGGCTTTTGCTAGGTTGCTGAGGGTATGTTTGCTGAAGCTTTTCTTGAACTTGTGATCCTTCTCTCAGCCTCCCAAGTACTCCGATTACAGGCGTGCCCCACCATGCTTAGCTTGAAGTGTTGATTTTTTTAAACATTATTTTAGATAGTTCAATTACAGATGTCCTCAATTTATCACGATTTTTCTTTTTTTTTTTTTTGTGGTACTGGGGGTTGAACCCAGGGGCATTCTACCTCCAAGCTACACCCCCAGCCCTACTTTTTTCTCTTTTTTTCTTTTGTGGTACTGGGGATTTAACTCGAGCATTCTACCTCTGAGCTACACCCTCAGCCCTATTTTTTATTCTTTATTTTGAAACAGGATCTCACTAAGTTGCGGAATGCCTCACTAGGTAGCTGAGGCTGGCCGCAAACCCGGATCCTCCGGTCTCAGCCTCCCAAATGCTGGGATTACAAGCGTGCACCACCATGCCTGCCTCCAGCCCTACTTTTAGTTATTTATTTTGAAACAGGGTCTCACCAAGCTGCGGAAGGGTTAAGTAGCTGAGAACCTATGATCCTCTTGTCTCAGCCTCCCCAAGTACTGGGATTACAAGTGTTTGCCATCATCCCCAGCTTGTTTATCATGATTTGACTTATGGTTTACGACTTTGTAGTGGTGTGAAAGCCCTCAATGGAAACTGTACTTTGAATTTTGAATTTTCATCTTTTCCCTAACAAGTGATACGTGGTATGATAACTCTCTTGAAGTGCTGAGCAGCTGCAGCCCCCAGTCAGCCATCACAAGGGTAAACAACTGATAGTCTACACTGTCCTATGTTGGCAACTGTGATATCTATCTAGTAGGTTAGGTGTATAAAACAAAGGCATTTTTGACTGACAGTATTTTCAAATTACGATGGGTTCATTGAGACAAACTTATCATCAGTTTAGCGTCTAGACTGGCTGATCATCTTTTTTTTTTCTTTTTCTATAGTACTGGAGATTGAACTCAGGAGTACTTTACCACAGATCTCCATTTCCAGCCCTTGTTGTCTCTTTATTTTGAGACAGGGTCTTGCTAAATTGTCCAGGCTGTCCTCAAACTTGTGATCTTCTTGCTTTATCTTCTTGAGTCTGTAGGATTACAGGCATTCTCTGGCTGATCACTTTGAATTTGCCTGTTCTACTCTTTGTTAGGATGATCTGTGGAGAACCATTTGTATTTCTATCTGTTGCAAGTGCTCCACATCTTAAGACAAGGAACATGCAGAACTTGTGTCTTTCCACAATGTCAGCTTTATTGATCATAAAGCAAAAGGGGTGATCACCACACAATGTTCAAGTCTACCCCTGGGAGTCTTTGGTCAAACAGGAAGTCAAAGCATATTATGTTAATTACACACAAATTTTAAGTTCACATTCACACAATTCACTCACTATCAGATTAAAGTCCAAATCAAAAGTTCAATCTGTGACATGGGAGGGTCCCGGCTGTTGACCGTGGCCTAGTCCTCACTCTGGGAGAGAGACTCATGGGTCTCTTAGTCTGAGAGGCAAGCCTGAGGGTCTTGTATCTTTCATCAGGAGCAGGGGCCTTGGTACAGGACAATTAACAGTCCTTTAAATAGGGTTTTTCTGTGTAGTCATGGCTGTATTGTTTATGTTTCTTCTGATTGTTTGGCAGATTGTGTGGGTCACTGCCTTTCTTCCAGTTTGTCACACTTACATAATATTTGTTTACAACTTTAATGCTTGTTTACAACTATCCTACACCATTCTATCCTACAATATTGTTTACAACTATGCTACAATATTCCACAGCACATTGTCAATCAAAAGCACACTATTAATCAAGTATTAATTAATCACTATTAATCAAATTTTATTAACTTGGTTGACTTACTATTAATCATGTTAATAAAATTTTGTCAATGATAGCACTCATAACACCACCATTTAGTGCAACTCAACCTCCAAAATTTAATCTTTTTTTTTTTGACCATGCCGGAGATTGAAGCCAAGGCATCATGCATACTAGGCAAGCACTCTACAACTGAAGTGCATCCCCATCCTAAAACTTAATCTTTAATTCCTTGTAAAACCTGTTGGAGTTTGATTTTAGGCTTTGTTAGTGTGAGTGTAGAGTAAGCCTTATTCTAGGGTGGGTACCTTACCTTAGTTGAGGCATTTTTGGTATCTCTGCTGGATATCTGAAGATGTTAATGTTGTTTTTCTGCTCTGGCTGATAGGAATTCCAAAATATACCTACTATCATTTAGTATCTATTAACATCTAGTATCTATTCTTCTCCTAAACACTCTTTTTTAAGTTTTGACTGATTTTAAATTACCTAAGTGTAGCCTGTTACTTGGCTAAGAACTTATGGAGGGTCCCCACATCTTCTCATCCTCTGCTTTGAGAATTCAGACTGCAGCAACTGCCCTGAACTCTAATCTCTGCCTATGAATTAGGCACAACTGCAGTGTTTTTCTCAAACTCTTTCTTGCTGGACTGTGGTCGTGGAAATTGTCCCCAGGTAGAAAGCTGAGTCATTGTAGGGCTTATCTTGTACCTGCCTGCCATCTGTCTGTCCGTCCGTCCATCTTTTTTGGCATTGGTAGGGATTGACCCTGGGCCTCAAGTATGCTAGGCAAGCGTAGTGCCGCTGAGCTACACCCTCAGCTCTGTGAATTTCTCAACTCTAGGCATATTGTCTGCTGCCTGTTGTCTAATGCCTGTAAATAACTCTTACACATTTTGTCTGTTTTCTGGTGGCTCATAGTGGAAATGCTAGTCTGTCATGAGTTACTGCCTCATAGTTGTTAGGAAAAGCTAGCTTCATATTACTCTTAAGGCATTTCTTTCTTTACTCTTGCAGATTTTCTCAGTTCAATGTTATATGTTCCCTTTTTAAATTCAAAATTGGAGGTTGCTTGTGTCTCTTTAGCATTTCTTTTCTCTTGTAGTCTGGTTGCCTTTTTAATACCTCAGGTCCTTCTCTGATTTCTTTTACTTCCTTCCTTCCTGCCTGCCTGCCTGCCTTCCCCTCTCTCCCTCCCTCCCTCCCTTCCATGGTGGGACACGCTTATAATCCCTGTACTTGGGAAGCTGAGACAGAAGTGGCCAGCCTCAGTTACTTGTGAAGCTGCAACTTAGTGAGACCCTCCTGTATCAAAGTAAAGAAGAAAAAATAGGGCTAGAGGTATAGCTCTGAGATAGAATGCCCCTGGGTTCAATCTCCAATACCACCAAAGGGGGGGAAAAAGGGTATATTTCAAAGTTGATCAGCAGTATTTGCAGGTAATTAGAGTGAGGATCTCAAAATACTTCTTCTGAAGGCGGTGGGTTGGTTTTTACTTTTACTACATATGCAAGAGTTGGGGATCCCATGTATTTTAATAATTCAGAGATGGATTGAGTAGTTGAATACTGAATCACCTAGGTTTTAGTTTTGCCATAAACTGGCTAATTGTAGGCCATCTATTTAACTTTGATTTGTTTATAATAGAATATTTCTAGCCCCCTTCAGACTCTTAACATTTGGGTAAATTTAAAAAAAAATTTTTTTTTTAGTGGTACTGGGGATTGAACCTAGTGGCACTTTACCCACTGAGCTACATCTCTCTCTCTCTCTCTCTCTTTTTTTTTTTGTGGTACTGGGGATTGAACCCAGGTAGAATACCTCTGAGCTACACCCCTAGACCCATTTTTTATTCTTTATTTTGAAACAGGGTCTCACCAAGTTGTGGAGGGCCTCACTAAGTAGCTGAGACTGGCCTCGAACCCGATCCTCGGCTCTCAGCCTCCCAAGTACTGGAATTACAAGCATGTGCCACCACACCTGGCTTGAGACAGGGTCTCTTGAATTGCTAAGGCTGGCCTCAAACTTGCCATCTTCTTGCCTCAGCCTCTTGAGTAGCTGGGATTACAGGTGTGTACCACTGCCAAGCCTGGCTTCTTTTTTATATTTCAAGACAGTATTCACTGTGTTGTCCAAGCTGTCCTCGAATTTGCAATCTTCCTGCCTTAGCCTCCAATAGCTAGGATTATAGGTGTGTGCCACCTTCCCAGACCAAATTTGAGTAACTTAACAGTTATTTAAAAAAAAACCATTGTAAGCTAGGCATGGTAGTGAACGCTTGTAATCCCAGCATTTGGGAGGCTGAGACCAGAGGATCCTGGTTCGTGGCCAGCCTCAGTTACCTAGTGAGGCATTCTAGGCCACACACTACGTTTTTTTTTTTTGTTGGTTTTTTTTTTTTTTTTTTTTTTTTGCGGTACTGGGGATTGAACTCAGGGGCATTTTACCTCCAAGCTACACCCCCAGCCCTATTTTTTTTATTCTTTATTTTGAAACCGGGTCTCACTAAGTTGCGGAATGCCTCACTAGGTAGCTGAGGCTGGCTGCAAACCCGGATCCTCTGGTCTCAGCCTCCCGAATGCTGGGATTACAAGCGTGCGCCACCATGCCCAGCTCACACACTATGTTTTTAAAGACTAAAATATACTAGTCGTCACTCTTGGTCAGGTCATATAAAAAAAAATACATATACTACAGCCATAAAATAGCTGATCCATAATGAAGTATTCATATTCTGTAAATACAGTGATCAGCACCCTCCACCTTATTGAAAAATATAACTGGTAACAATAACCAAAATTTTAATATCTTATGAGTTAGCCAAGTGTGGTGGCGCAGAGGCAGGAGAATCACAGCCTCAGCAGCTTTATAAGGCCCTCTGCAACTTAGTGAGATACTGTTTCAAAATAAAGAATAAAAAAATAGGGCTGGGGGTGTAGCTCAGAGGTAGAATGCCCCTGTGTTCAATCCCCAGTACCGAAAAAGAAAAAAAAAAAAAAGTAGTATGTGATAATATATACTCATTTCAGCTCCCTTTCTTATTGAGTGTAACTTAATGCTTAAAACTATGGTTACAAAATATTTCATAACTATGTTATTTGTAATGTTCCTTTTTTTTTTTGTGGTGTTGGGGATTGAATTTACAGCCTTGTGCATGCTAGGCAAGTGCTCTACCACTGAGCCACGTCCCTAGTTCCGGTGATGTTCCTTTTTGTATTTCTAAACATATTTCTATCTCTACTTAACTCTTCTCTACTTGTACACTGGGAATACTTTTTTTTTTTTTTTTTTCAGAACTGGGGATTGAACCCAGGGACATTCTACATCTGAGCTACCCCTGCCTTGTTCCTATTTTTTATTCTTTATTTTGAAACAGGGTCATGGAGGGCCTCACTAAGTAGCTGAGGCTGACTACGAATCTGCAATCCTCCCAAGTACTGGGATTACAAGTGTGTACCACCACACCTGGCCCTGGGAATCCTTTTTTTTTTTTAAAGATTTATTTAATATAGAGTCATGCTTTGCATAATGGCAGTGGTTCCATAAAATTATAATAGAGCTAGGCATGGTGGCACACATGCCTGTAATCCCAGTACTTGGAAGACT
>PVLC010039682.1:0-14179 GCA_004027655.1 Graphiurus murinus
GTCTCAGCCTCCCGAATGCTGGGATTACAAGCGTGTGCCACCACGCCCGGCTCTGTATATTAGATTATTGATAAAATGTTAGACACAGATATTGATAGGTGATAGAGATAGGTGATAAATAATAGGTGACTGATGCCGGGCGTGATGGCGCACGCTTGTAATCCCAGCATTCGGGAGGCTGAGACCGGAGGATCCAGGTTCGAGGCCAGCCTCAGCTACCTAGTGAGGCACTCCACAACTTAGTGAGACTCGGTTTCAAAATAAAGAATAAAAAATAGGGCTGGGGGCGTAGCTTGGAGGTAGAATGCCCCTGAGTTCAATCCCCAGTACCACAAAAAAAAAATAAAATAAAATAATAGGTGACTGATGATGCGAATGATAAATATAGTGGATGAGAGGTAGACGGGCAGTTGGCAGATGTCCTTTGACTGTGCTGGACACTTGGATGTCCGGAGCTCGGGGTTCAGATGAGAGGATTCGAGCAGGGTTGCCCCCCTTGGGGCAAGTGGCAGCTGGGGAGAGGGTGGGGTCGGTGTGCCGGGAGCAGGAGGAAGGCACAGAAAGGGGGCGGAGGCGGGTCTGCCCTGCAGGACTCCCTCTCCCAGGTCTCCAAGGCGGGGTGGTGGGTTGCCGGGGCAGCTGAGGCCAGTGACCCTGGACACCTGTTTCTCCCTCCCCACAGAGTCCTCGTCCCCATCCACAGAAGCGGCCCGAGAGGGGCTGAGTGCTCTGGCTCACACACCCAGGAGGGCCGAGCCAGGACGAGGAGCAGCGCAGTGCCCGCTCTCCCAAAGGTCAGGAGACGCCAGGGGCACCGAGGACCGGTCACTCCAGAGAGGCACACGAGGAGGTAGACACGTCTTCACACAGCGGGTCCCTCCCTGAAAGGGGCCAGAGGTCTTTTGGGGCGGCCTCCCTCGGGCACCCTCCCGGAGGCCGATGCCTGTTCCTGCCTGCCTGGGGCAGTTCAGGGGGGTCTGGGGACAGCCCCAGGCGTGGGGTCCAGGCCCTGCCCTAGGAATCCCAGAATGCACCTGGCCGCAGCAGCAGGAGCCTCATTTGTCAGGAATTCAATTAGGTGGAGAGTCGTTATTAATTTTACCAGCTTTACTGGTCGGAGGAGGCTGTGCCGGGTGAGATCCGGGGGCGCCTCTTCCCTCGCAGCCTGGGGTCAGCCCGTGGAGGCGCGCCGTGGCGCTAGCCGAGGTATTAATGAGATGCCTCTAGGTGCAAATAATAGTTTAATAGGTGTTACTTAACGGAGCACGCGCACGCCTGCCCGCACGCCCAGACCCCTGCTGAGCCCAGCCTCCTGCCTGGCTAGAATAAGTAATTAGGCTGTACGAACACTCACCCTGACACCTTAATAAAGTGTCAGCCATCACCAATTTGGTATTTAATAAAATAAAATTAAATATTTATTACGTTTTGGGTATGCATCGTATCTGAAAACACATTGCCCCCCCACAGCACCCACACACACAGTCCCCAAGGTTTTGAGCGCAGGGACACCCCCTTCCCACTTCTCGGGGGCCATGACCTGCAGATAATGGAGTGTGTGAGTGTGTATGTGAGTGTGTCAGAGAGAGGGAGAGGGAGAGAGAGACCAAGACTCCCAGGGAGGGGACAGACAAGGGGAGACAGATGGGGAGGAAGGCCGGCCTGCCAGGTGTGGCCGCCATGTGGGAGGACCCCAAGGGGCGGCCTCCTGAGACCCCTGGGGGCCGAACACCTGATCCTTCTGCTTCCTGTATTCAGTTCTCATCTCTGTTCACCTTTCTTTTTCAGCCACTTATTCTTTGTTTATTTATTTTTGGCACTGGGCATAGAACCCAGGGACATTCTACCTCTGAGCTACACCCCCGACCCTTTTTAGTTTATGTTTTGAAACAGGTTCTTGCTAAGTTGCCGAGGCTGGCCTGGAATCCGCTATCCTCCTGTCTCAGCCTCCCAAGCGCTGAGATTACGGGTGGGCGCCACCACGCCCTGCTCCTTTCCCGCTTCTATCAGTCTATGGGCCAGGCAAGCCCCTCCTGCAGGAAGCGGCAGGTTTAATTGGGGTACGGGAGACCCCAGAACAGCCTCAACCCTGCCCTGCAGTGACAAACAACAGGTGGGCCCTGGGTTTGTGGAGGCTGTAGGAGTTAGGGAGGCGCCTTGTGTGTGTCCAGGTACAGCGGAAACGCACAAAGTCCACGAAGCTCCCTGAGGCCACAATCCTCCCCACTCCCACCCCAGGACCCTCCAGGTGGGGGCTCATCCTCACCCCACCCCACAGCTGCTATAAGAACTTTTCTGGGAGTCAGAGACAGGAGGATCACAGGTTGGAGGCCAGCCTGCGGTAACTTAGACCCTGTTTCAAAATAAAAAAATAAATAACACAGGGCAAGGGGTGTAGCTCAGAGGTAGAATGCCCCTGGGTTCAATCTCTGGTACCACAAAAGAGGAAAGGAAGGCAGTTTTTACATCAGACATGGAATTTGAGGCAGAAGGCCTGGAACAGGGTGAGGGCTGGGTCTCACAGATAGCAGGAGTGCTCCACCAGGAGCCACCGTGGGAGCTGCCCAACCTGGGATGCTTCAGGCCACAAGAAACCTCATCCCTGGCCACCTGAACAGGAGGAGCCCACCCCAACTGTCTGGGCAGGAATACCTGTTCATAGTACAAAGTATTCTCAGTCTGCATGCCCTAAAGATGTGGACAGGAACATGTGGCCAGAAACTGTAATTGATTCAAATACCCAACACAGGAAAGTGGATAAAAGACCCTTGTGTTGGAGTACTATGCAGCAATGAAAAAGGGCATGCATGTATGCATTTACACACACACACACACACACATACACACACACACACACACCACCACCACCACCACCAATCCCACAGACCTAATCTCTCAAGCAAGGAATCAATGCTACTGTGAAATTCCATGAACACTATGACTGTTCCAGGGCAGACTAGCTCACTGGTGGGGACAAATGCCAGTGAATTATTTTCCAGATGTTGTTGATGTGTGACTGACGGTAGGGCTGGGTAGGAAACCCCTCCAGACAGGTATCCCCCGGTCCCTGTGCCCTCCGGAAGCCCAGACGCTGCTTGGGCGGCAGGGGCCGAGGCTTAGGAAGCCGAGCCGGCAGGACTCAGCTCACCTTTGCCACTTTCCTTCCCCACCCAGCCCAGCGGGAACAGCCTGCTGTGTCACCGGCCATGGCCGACATGCACACCACAGGCCCCTCATGCCACCTCTGTCCCGCTGCCCAGCTGCCCTGCCCAGGGCCTCTGCTCCACCCAAGCCCTGCTGGGAAGGTGGGCGCTCTACTGCCCAGAAAACGCCCCCATCTGCTGCCACCGATGACCAATCCACAGCCCCCCAGGGCCAGCGGCTCACCAGTGCCGTGCTGGCCCTGTCAGAGCCTGCGGTCAAAGGAAAATCAGTGACATCGTCTGTCCCTTCGTCTTTTCTTTTTTGGTACTGGATTGATCCTGGGAGTGTTTGACCTCGGGGCTATACCCCAGCCATGTATGTATTATATATACGTATGTATTTTGAAACAGGGTCTACCTAAGTTGCTGAGGCTGGCCTTGAACCTTTGATCCTCCTGTCTTAGCCTCCCAAGTACTGGTATTACAGGCATGCGCCACCACAACCAGCTCCATCCAGTCTTTATTTTATGTAGTTTTGAAATTTTGTCCCTTACAGACTTTTTTTTATTATTATTATTAATTCAAAGTCCTTTGAGTATTGGGCTAGCATGTGGCAGACTTGGTGGCCAGGATGTGAGCTCCAGGTGCCTTCGATGCTCACCTTTGGGACGCCCTGCTGAGCCGGAGCCCCTGGGCCTGCAGAGGGGCCAGGAGGCGGGGTGTCAGAGGCGCTGGTTCTGAGAGACAGCTGAGCCCAGACAGCCTGGCACCGCCTGCCCGGTGGGTGTGGGCAACAGCAGGCCTGTTCCAGCCAAGTTCTCTCTCTGTCTTTAGCCCCTTTCTCTTTTTTCTTTCCTTTTTTTTTTTTCTTTTTTTTTTTTTGGTAGTAGGGGTTGAACCCAGGAGCATTCTACCTCTGAGCTTCACCCCTGACTCTATTTTATTTTTTGTTTTGAAATAGGGTTTCACTAAATTGCTGAGGGTCTTACTAACTACAGAGGCTGGCTCCCAACATGTGATCCTCCTGTGTCAGCCTCCCGAGTAGTGGGATTGCAGGTGTGTGCCACCAAACCTGACTTTCTCCCTTACCTCCCTACTCTCGCCTCTCTCTCCTTTTGTCTTTCTTTCTCTCTCTCATTTTCTCTCTTGTGCTCTGTCTCTCACTTTCTCCTTCATCTCTCTCTCTCCCTTCCTCTCTGAGCAAAGGAGGGGACCTCTCTCCTGCTCCCTCTGAGGCCAGAGTCCCAAGTCCATCAGCCACCACCAGCCAGGCCCTCCTTCTCACACAGCTTTGCAAATAGGGAGCGTTTGGTTCTCTTTTGCAGGTATGGAAACTGAGGTTCGGGTAGCAGATGTGCTTTTCCCAACCTTCGGTATCAGGGGAAGTTGGGTGACTCTTCCCATGTCTGGGCCCCTGCCATGGACATCAGGTCTGGCTGTGGCGGGTAGACAGGCTTGGGTGGGGCAGGCCCAGGGACCTGGGAGCCATAGCAACCTGGCAGGGACACCCTGGAGGGGCCTTTGCTACTGAGAGGTTGGGGACCTTGGACAGGATGAGGTCCTTGTGCAGCCAGGCGAGGCGAAGGGGTTCCCTTACAGAGCTGGGCACTGTGGGGACCCAGAGGCGGGATGGGAGCCCAGCCTACCCTTGAGCATCCTGGGCGTTTCCATAGTGACCGGGCTGGGCTGCCTGCTCCACCTCTGACCCAGGCTGCCTCTGAGAAATAAATAATGCTGCAGGCCACCCCTTGTGGACAGAAGCAAGACCCTTCTCTGATGGGGGACCTCAGGGGCCACCCCAATCCTGCTTCCCTACTCCTCTCACAGGCTCTTCCTGTGTCAGGCCTGGGGGGCCCTCCTGGGCTCCCCTCAACCCCCAACCCCACCCCAGCCCCAGTTGGATGGCAGACCGCTGTGTGGAGCTGTAGGATCGAGCCTGAGGGTCCCCATGCAGCCTGTTTGTTGACAGGGCAGAGGTGGTGGGTCCCTCCGTGGCATGGCTTGGGAGGGATTTCTGTCTGCCCCACTCGGCCTGGGATGTGAATCCAGGAGGTAAAGCTGCCCCCTCTGCCGCACCCACAGCCCCTCTGGAGAAGGGGTCAGTTCTAGAGCCCATCGCCTTCCCCAACCCAGCAATGGACCCCGCAGGGGGGTGCTGGGTAAGGACCCCCACCCACAGTGACACTAAGGTCCCAGCCCCATTAGCTTAGCCTCGGTGACCCCACCTGCCCCTGGCCCCAAAACTCCAGGATTGCGATGCCCACTTCCGTCTCCTATGCCCCTCCCTGGCATTGACGGACAGGCGGGGATAGAGGGACCGCCCTCCTCAGGGGTAGGAGTCTCAGGCAGAGACAGGCTCTGGCTTTGATGCTGGGACTTCAGGCACCTGCTGGGAGGCGGAGGGGCCAGGGGGTCCTGCAGTGAGCCTGCTCTGGGGAGGCCTCTCAGCATCTGTAACATCAACAGAGAGCGCTTCCTGCCTCACCCCTGGGGAGCTGGTCCCCAGAGCAGCCCTGAGCCCCCGTTGCCAGGCAACCACCTGGCGCAACTGGGCAACCTCCATCTCCCGTCTCTCTGGGTGGCTGGTGTTTCCACTCCGTCAGAGACTCTGCCCCTGGAGCCAGCCCTCCCAGCCGTGCCACCTGGGGCTGGTGTGGGCCTCCAGCCTTGGAGCCCGGTACCCGAGAGGGAGCCCCGCAGGGACAGGACAGTGATCACCTCTCCCAGGGCCATGGGATACTGACTGCCAGGATGGGCCTGTGACAATGGTCACAACTGGTGACCTGGTCAGAGGCCACCCAGCTCCCGGCCCGGCCTGGGGCTCCAGGCAGACCCTGGTGGCCTTGCGCCTCTCCCAAGGACACGCCGGTGATTTCCACTTGGGCTCCAGCTCAGCCTTCCGTCTCTCTGTGGTGACAGGATGAGGGCAGTGCCCACAGTCCAGACTGTCCCCTGTCCGGTGCCCCCAGGGCTCAGCAGCTGCAGAAGCCCACGTCTGGAAACCCCACACTAACGGCCCCAGCTGCCTTCGCATCCATCGAAATTGGTTGCGAAGAGCAATTAGCACTTCATTAATAATCAATGAGGTGCCAATTTACACATCGCCCAAGAACAAATTGCAGATTCGGTTTGGCTGTGACAGGAAGGGCCTTGGTGCCAGCCCCGGGAGCAGCAAGAGTTCCAGAAGTTTCCAGAAGTGACACGCGGACTGCTGGGGCAGGAAGGCGTGAACGAATGAATGAAGGAATGAATGAATGAGTTCTCATCTGCACAGGGCCAGGTGACCACAGAAGCCTCCCTCCTGCACCACGTGAGCTGGAAAGGTGGCAACGGGGACACCCGCGGCCACAGATCGGGTCCCTCGGATGGGGACAGCTCCAAAGCGGTGTGTGCCAAGCCTGAGACGGGCATGGTCCCCCTTGGAAGCGCAGAGAGAGGCAGGTACAGTGGCCGGCAGGTAGAAACTGGCTGGTCCCATCCATGAAGGGTGCCGAATGTTTCTCCCCTGGCTATTGTGGGTGAGCGGGGCTTTTACTGAGCACCTGCTGTATGCACACTTTTGGGGGGGAGGGTACTAGAGGTTGAACAAAAGAGTGTTCTATCTCTGAGCTACACCCATAGCCCTGTGTGTTTTATTTTATTTTATTTTTTTATTTTGAAACAAAGTCTCACTATGTTGCCAAGGCTGGCCTTGAACCTGGAATCCTCTTGTCTCAGCCTCCCAAGTACCAGGATTACAGGGGTGTGCCATATGCACACTTCATCCACCCTTCCACCTCCCACAGGGGTTCCCCACTTGACACCAGGCCCAGAGCGGGGAGCTGGGCTTGAGCCCGGGCCTGCTGTTCCTACACACTGAGACCCCACCCAGCCCCATGACGGCCCTCGCTGTCCCTCCCCCGGGGGCACCTCCAAGTGCTGACCATTTCCCAGCTCCCAGCAGCTGTGGCCTTTGTCCCCCTATCCTATCAACGAAGGCTCCCTGGAGGAGGCGACCAGGCCGCAGCGGCCCCACAGGCCCTCCCTGGCTTCACCCAGGTGCCCTCAGCTACGGGGTGCTCCAGATTCTCCTCTGCAGATGAGGAGTTCTGCCAGGGCCAGGCAGAGGCCAGGAGGCCTCCAGATGATGACTCTGAGTCTTCCTTGTCCCATGGCTCAGATGGGCAGTGAGGCGCTCAGAGTGGAGGGCTTTGGGGACAGCCCGGCATGGGGACACTTGGAGATAAGCCTTCCTGGCAAAGGCTGCAGACTGTGCAAAGGCCCAGGGGTGGGTCAGAGAGTGAGGGGCCCAGTGGAGAGGCCGAGGAGGGGACGGGAGAGGAGGTCGCCCTGCTGGGCATCTGGGTTGTATTCCAGGGTCTTGGGGAGGGATGGATGGAGGGGGGCCTGGGATTGCCACGTGAGGCTGGCTGGGAGGGGACCCGAGAGGGACCACAGAGAGGTCTCAGGTGTCAGGGCAGCTGAGGTGTGCGGCCCAGGTGGGGCCTGGCCAGGGGCGGGAGCGGCGATCGTTAGCAGGGTAAGGAGACTCCCGGCCGGGGGCTCTCAGGACTTCTCTGATTCTACCCCATCTGTACCTGCCACCCCTCACCAGAGATTGAATTTACAGCGGACTCCAACACATTTAAATCCATTTATTGCAAAATTACTTTTCAATAATTACATCACCGTGCCGACTGTGTTGCATAATGAAATTAGCATGAGAGATATTAGAGAGAATATAAAATTATAAGAAATATTGAAATACCTCCTTCCCGTCTGTCTTCATGAGGCCCCGTAGCTTAACGGGAAGCTGGTGTACCTCACGGATGGGATTGGAATGCAGAGCGTAATTTTATAATGTCTTTTGTATAAATTAATTATAACGGTTATTGCAGCTTTGTGTTATTGGATTGAAATCTCCCTCCACTTGAGCCTATTAAGGGAAGAATGGGACTCCAGCTAGTCATCTTGAGCCCCCCAGGGGCCACAGCATGTGGGGGGAACAGTCCTAGGCTTTGGGGTCAAGCAGATCAGAGTTCAAATCCTGGCCTGCTGTGTGTCTCCAGTAAAGACTCTTAACTTCTCTGAGCCTGGGTTTTCCTCAACTACTGGGAAAAAAAAAAAAAATCCTAATAGGGGTTGAATGTATCCCTTATCCAGAATATTTGGAAACAGAAGCATTTCGGAGCTTTGGGGGTTTTAGAGTATTTGCATAGACTTCCCTAATCTGGAAAGCCAACGGGCTCTGAAATTCAAAACATTTTCAGCACCGATGTGACACTCGAAAAGCTTTGGATTTTGGAGCATTCCAGATTTTGATCGGATCGAAGCTGCTCAAGCGGCTTGGCCATATTGCTAGAGGAAGAAACGGACACATTCCAGGTGCTCAAAACATTCTGCTGGGACTGTCACCTCCGGCTGTGTACTGGAAAGGCTTGTAGATGGCTCTGGCTTGGGGACTCTCACGAGGTGGCTCTCGGGGCTCGGCTGGGGCAGGCACATAGGACAGCCTGGGCTCCACCTGGAGAGAATCCTGCTCCAGCCTGCTGGCTTTCTGGCCGAGACAGGCTCCAGGGAAGTTTCTGAGACCTGGTGCCACCTGCCCCTCTCTGCCCTCACGCCCACCTCTCCTTCCACCCCCAGGCCCAGCTCCGTGCCAGGTCCTGCGAGGGGGCCCAGAGGTGTAGGGAGGTTCAGGCCCTGCCCCCTGCCCCCGGAAGCCTGGTCACTGTCTGCAGGGCACAGGTGGAGAGATCTGGGAAGGCTTCCCCTGGAGGTGACCTTTCAGCTTGGTCTGAGTAGGACTTGTAGCGGGCACCGGTGTTTTGTGTCCATTCTGTCCGAGCACCCCGTTTTACAGGTGAGAGAAAGAAGCGAGGGGCTCAGAGACAAGGGGCACACTGGTTTTCTGGGGCTGTGCAGCACACCCACACGTCTCTGCCGCAGCTGCTGCAGCTTGGGCTGGGGCGTGCGTGATGCAGCGGAGTCCTCTGCAGGGTCTCAGGGCTGTGTTCCCTTCTGCAGCTCAGTCGGGGAAGGCTCTGGCCCAGGCTGGCTCAGGTGGGGGCAACGTGCCTGTCCTGGCGGCCACAGGGCGGGGCCCGGCTTCTCTGCTGGAGGCCACCCCAGCTCCTGCCTCTGGCCTGGGGAAGCTGGAGTCGGCCTGCAGGATGGCGTCACCTGGTCATGGGAGGGACACATCCTCACCTGTACTATCTACCCTGTTGGTCAGGAGCGAGTTAGGGCTCGGTCCACAGCCAACAGGAGGGGATTCCACCATGGTGCAAATTCCAGGGGGCGAGGATCACGGGGGACCCGCCACGGTGTGTCTGCCGCAGGGTGCTCACCCGAGGCCCCACAGCCCTCGAGGGGAGGCAAGCATCCAGCCTGGCCTGGTCACCTGAGCCCTCTTGTCTCCCTGGGTAGGTCTGGTCGTGGAAGGGCGTGGAGAAGGCACTTTCAAGTGTAAGGACTAAGATGCTGGAGCCAGGTGTGGTGGTGCATACCTGTAATCCCAGTATCTGGGAGGCTGAGACCGGAGGATCACAGGTTTGAAGCCAGCCTCAGCAATTTAGTGAGACTCTGTTTTAAAGTAAAAGTAAAAGCCGGGTGTGGTGGCACACGCTTGTAACCCCAGCATTTGGGAGGCTGAGACTGGAGGATCTGGGTTCGTGACCAACCTCAGCTACCTAGTGAGGCACTCCACAACTTAGTGAGACCCAGTTTCAAAATAAAGAATAAAAAATAGGGCTGGGGGTATAGATGGGAGGTAGAATGCCCCTGAGTTCAACCCCCAGTACCGAAAATAAATAAATAAATAATTTTAAAAAGTGCTGGGGGTATAGCTCAGAGGGAGAATGCCCCTGGGTTCAATCCCCAGTACAAAAATAAATAAATAATAAATAAATAAATAAATAAATAAATAAATAAATAAATAAATAAATAAATAAGAAAAGAGAAAGAACAGCCGGGCATGGTGGCGCACGCTTGTAATCCCAGCATTCGGGAGGCTGAGACCGGAGGATCCGGGTTCGAGGCCAGCCTCAGCTACATAGTGAGGCACTCCGCGACTTAGTGAGACTCGGTTTCAAAATAAAGAATAAAAAATAGGGCTGGGGGTATAGCTTGGGGGTAGAATGCCCCTGAGTTCAACCCCCAGTACCGCAAAAAAAAAAAAAAAAAGAAAAGAGAAAGAACAGAGATGCTAGAGCCAGGTTCTGTGTCATATATCTGTAATCCCAGTACTTGGGAACTTGAGACAGAAGGATCACAGGTTCAAGGCCAATCTCATTAACTTAGTGAGACCTTCAACAACTTAGCAAGACCCTGTTTCAAAATAAAATAAATAATCTGGGCATGGTGGTACATGTTTGTAATCCCAGTACTTAGGAGGCTGAGACAGGAGGATCGCAGGTTCGTAGCCAGCCTCAGCAACTTGTGAGGCCCTCTGCAACTTAGTGAGATCCTGTTTCAAAATAAAGAATAAAAAAATCAAACTAGGGGTGGAGCTCAAAGGTAGACTGTCCCCTGGGTTCAATCCCCAGTACCACAATAAATAAACAAATAAATAAAAAGGGCTGGGGATAGCTCAGAGGTAGAATTGAACCCCTGGGTTCAATCCCCAGTACCAAAAGGCGGGGAGCGTACAGTTCAGTGATAGAGAGTTCCTGGGTTCAATCCCCAGTACAAAGAAGAAGGAGGAGGAGAGAGAGGAAAAGGAGAACAGAGATGTTTGAAAGTAAGAAACAGTGGGTGTGGAGAGAGGCCAGGGAGGAGGTGGACCTGGGCCAGGAGAGCCCTGGGGACCATGCAGAAGTCTAGGGCGGCCTGGAGCAGGTGACGCTGCCTTCATGTTGTTAGAAGCCCAGAGACGGGAGGCTCGCAGTGGCCCACGTCTACAATCGCAGTCCTTGGGAGGCTGAGACAGGAGGATCACAGGTCCAAGCCCAACCTCAGCAACTTAGCAAGACTCTCAGCAACTTAGCTAGAGCCTGTTTCAAAATAAAGAATAAAAGGGGCCGGGGATGTAGCTTAGAGGTAGAGTGCCCTGGGTTCAGTCCCCAGTACAAAAAGAAAACAAAACAACAACAACAAAAAAAATCTAAACCTACCACCACCACCAACAACAAAACCAGTCCAAGGACAGAGGCCTGGCGGAGTGGCTTAGGGAGAGGAGGACACTGTGCCCAGGACGCAGCAGGGTCTGGTCTGTGCTGACCTCCTCGCGGACTCGCAGGGCACAGTTCTACGTGTGGCCTCATTTATTAATGAGGGCGGAGGCTGCTCATGGCTGCCGTTGCTGCTCACGGATGTCGCCCACCAGTGGCAGAGTCCGACTGCTATGCGCCCCTTCCAAGGGGACGCCTCCTGCTGCCATCCAGCCGCACCCCGGAGAGGGAGCCCGGGAACCCCGTTAATTGACACCTCTGTTTGCGCCCCCCCCCCACAGGGCCCGGGGTAGGAATCCCCCTGGGGTTGTTATTAAACCAAAATGTTCAATGAAGTGCTAAAGAGACCGTCTCCAACCAGCGCTCCAAGAATTCGATTAATGGGACAAGGGTCCACCCCTAGCCGCAGGACACCCCCACATCCAGCAGAAGAAGGGACCCACACAGGAGTCCACGCAGGTCAGTGATGCCCGCAGGCCTGCTGCTGCCACACACATGGCGGTGAGGTTCCGACTGGAGGCCCCCCGAGCCGCTCCCTCTACCTCCCTCCAGGGGGCCCCTGCTGGGAGGGTGGGCTGCCAGAGGACCCAGGGCACTGCCCTGTCTACAAGCGGTGCCCTTTGGCCTTGGCTGATCTGGACGTAGCAGCGCAGGGCCACCCCTGACCACCACAGAAGTGGGTCCCTGAGCCTTGGACTTGAGGGATCCGGACTGCAGGCCCAAAGTTCTGGGCTTCTATGTTAACATTTTTCAAGATAAAATATATCCCAGACAGGATTTTAAAAGCAGAGAAAGGCCGGGCGTGGTGGCGCACGCTTGTAATCCCAGCATTCGGGAGGCTGAGACCGGAGGATCCGGGTTCGCGGCCAGCCTCAGCTACCTAGTGAGGCGCTCCACAACTTAGTGAGACTCGGTTTCAAAATAAAGAATAAAAAATAGGGCTGGGGGTGTAGCTCAGAGGTAGAATGCCTCTGAGTTCAATCCCCAGTGCCGCAAAAAAAATAAAAATAAAAAAAAATAAAAGCAGAGAAGGTAACCCAGCATGGTGGCACAGACCTGTAATCCTAGCACTTGGGAGACTGAGGCATGAGGATCCCAAGTTTTGAGGCCAGCCTATCTCAAAAATTTTAAAAGTGCTTGGGTAGGGGAGGGGCTGGTGGTATAAGCCTGTAATCCTAGTACTTGGGAGGCTGAGACAGGAGGATCACAGGTTCCAGGCCAGCCTTAGAAACTTAAAGAGACCCTTAGCAACTTAGCAAAACCATGTTTGGGAATTTAAAATAAAAAAGGGCTTGGAGCCGGGCGTGGTGGCGCACGCTTGTAATCCCAGCATTTGGGAGGCTGAAACCGGAGGATCCGGGTTCGAGGCCAGCCTCAGCTACCTAGTGAGGCACTCTGCAACTTAGTGAGACTCGGTTTCAAAATAAAGAATAAAAAATAGGACTGGGGGTATAGCTCAGAGGTAAAATGCCCCTGAGTTCAATCCCCAGTACCGCAAAAAAAAAAAAAAAAAGGCTTGGGATGTAGCTCCAAGGCATAACACTCCTGGGCTCAATCCCTAGTACCAAAAAAAAAGTATAGAAGGGCCTTGGTATGTAGCCAGAAAACTATAGATACCGGTGTGTAGGCTCCCCTGACAATCAGGAACTAGAACAAGCCACACCATTTGACAGGAGGATAGAAATACCTCATGGTCTTTGCATGTTGTGGAGTACTACACAGTAGTGAAAAAGAACACGAGGAGTATGCTCAGCCCCGGAAAGATCTCAGGCACAGCAGGACGGAAGAAGGCAGCTAAGAGAGAATAACCTGCATGTCCCCACTCTGGGAGAATAGGAACAGCAGCTCTGTGCAAGGCTGAGGTCCCAGGGTGTGCATCCGGTGCAGGGGTGCGGGCTGAGGGGCACAGGGAGCCTTCGGGGGCTGGCAGCATTCCCTTTCTTGCCAGGACTGGGGCACCTGGTATGCACTGAGCTGTAGACTCTTCCCAAATATGTGCCCTTCTCCAATAACATGTTTGTTTGATGTGATGTGTGTACATGTGTGTATGCGTGCACATGTGTGTGTGTATGCATGTGTGTGTGTGTGTGCATGTATTATTGAGGATTAAACACAGGGACAATCTACCTCTGAGGTATACTCCAATCCTTTTTATTTATTATTTTGAATCAGGGTCTTGCTAAGTTGCTGAGGGTCTCACTAAGTTGCTGAGGCTGGCCTTGAACCTGCGATCCTCTCAAGTACTGGGATCACAGCCGTGCACCACCACACCAGGCTGCCTGACTTTTTAAACAGTTTACAGAGCAAAATTCCTGTCCCTCTGTCCCCTGCCTCCTAGCCCCCCTGACAGCCAGCGTCCATGTCACAGTTTATAAGCCCTTGCGTGGGTCGGAGATGGCCTGACTCGTGGAGCACGCTGTGTCTTCACACGTGGGGGGGACAGTTGGTAAGTTGGTAAACTGAGTCAGCAGAGACACAGACAGTATTAATGAGAGGGGCAGGAGGGGAGGGAAAGAGCCTTGGGGTCTAGGAATAGTGAATTTAGCGTGTTGGGGTAACCCTCGGCTAGAGGGAGGTCAGTCAGGGCTCGTGGCCTCCAGGCTGACCGACCAAAAAGCACTTCCCACTATGCGTAGTTAAAAAAAAAAAAATACAGAGCCGGGCATGGTGGCGCACGATTGTAATCCCAGCATTTGGGAGGCTGAGACTGGAGGATCCGGGTTCGCGGCCAGCCTCAGCTACCTAGTGAGGCACTCCGCAACTTAGTGAGACTCGGTTTCAAAATAAAGAATAAAAAATAGGGCTGGGGGTATAGCTCGGAGGTAGAATGCCCCGGAGTTCAATCCCCAGTACCGCAAAAAAAAAAAAAAAAAAAAAAAAAAAACA